>NW_012193969.1:572320-590238 GCF_000504015.1 Erythranthe guttata
GCGCCTTCCACTGTGCTCGTGTATATCCACACGCGCAGGCATATTTTATTATTATTTTTTTTTTATCTGCTCGTGTGTTTTTACACGAGCAATTAAAAAATAATAATAATAAAAATGCCTGCTCGTGTGGATTTACACGAGCACAGTGGATGCGCTCGTGTAAATTCACACGAGCAGGCCAACGTGTGATTTTTTTCGTTTTTTTTTCGGATTCGTAATCTACATAACAAGAGGATCGTAAAAACGTAAAAATTACCTCCGATCTGTTGACGATTTGCACGGGCTTTGCGAAAGAAAATCGAAAGGTTGAGAGAGTTTTGAGTTTTTTTACTTTTTGTTTTTTGAAGAATGGTAAAAAATGTGCCTGAATGTTTAATTTTGGCCTGCACAAATCATTTCAGTTTTGTATTTTGGGATCCCGTGAAATTACAGCCACTAGGAAAAAGATACTTGAAAAGTTTAGTGGGACACGCGTCAGCATATTATGTGCTGGAGTTATGTGGACTGGTAGCTGGGCTTTTCATTCACTTTTCAGAGGCTGTGCCCACACGTGTCCCCGTTTGCCACGTGATTTTAATTTGTCTGTTTTTTTGACAGCTTGAAATGAAAAAAATGCATGGAACTAAATCATTTTTATTATCCAAAAAAAAAAAAAATAGGGCAAATAACGAACACCTAAAGTAAACTTAAATTATGAAAAAAATCTTCAAATAATTGTTTGCGTAATTACGAGCACCCCTCAAGTATGTATCGTCTTACGAAAAAATCCCTCCATTTGATAAATTTAGAGGCGTTCATTTTAAAATTTTACAGAAACTACGGTACGCCAAAATTTCATAACAGTAGTGTTTGGTTCGATAAGTAACCGAATTACCAAAATTTTATTAAAAATATTCAAAATTTAATTTTGAGTTATTTTCTATTTATTTTTAATTAGTTTTAGTTTAAATACTTATTTTTAATCGGCATGTACGAATTTTCGTTCGTTTCGATTTGATCGATTTACCGACTGGATGAACAACTCTAGGTAAATTTGACATTGTAAGAGTGAACATGTAAGACAATATATAGTTGAGGGAGGTGGTTGTAATTATGCAAACGATATGGGGTTTTTCGTAGTTATATCTTACCCAAGGGGTGGTTCGTAATTTGGGCAAGAAACTAAATACAGCATTTATGTTGAATGGGCAAAATTGACCAAAAATTCCGTTTGAGGACATTTTATCAGAAAATGAACAAATTAATATAAGTTGAGAAATTAGGAAATGCCCAAAAAACACTTCAATCACATAATACAAAACTCTTTGCAAGAAAAATGGAGTCAATGAATTAGGAAAGTGAAAGCTGAGCTGGACAAAAAGCCCCAAAGGCCAAAGCATATCTAATTTTTATAATAAAAGAAAAAAAATAATCAACAAAAGAGGCAACTTCCTGAAATCCATTAACCAATAGAAAGATTTTCCTTTAAAGCCCACAAAAACAAACTTGTGGCTGAGAATTCATTCCCCACTGCTGACGTGGTACCCCTCCCCAACTTTCTCTCTCCTCCTTTCTCCCCCCTTATATTACAACCACACCACATTCAACAAACAATTAACATTAAAAAATTCAAATTTCTAACACAGTATGAACTGAAACTCACAAAGAAGAACAAAAAGAAAAATGTCAGGAATTGTAGTAAAGGATCATTCAATTAAGCTGTTTGGAAAAACCATAGATTTGCTTCCATTTATTGACCAGATTCAGAGCTCCTCTGTTACATCAACTTCACTAGAGACAAAGGTTTGTCTTCGATCTGATCTCCTGTGTAATAATACTATGTATGTATGTATCTATCTGTGTATGTATATGTGTTGAATTGATTGGATTTGTTTTGTTTACTACAGGATTTATCGGGAGGAGAGATCACACACGAGTACGACGAATCCGAAATCAGCGACGGAACGGCGGCGCAATCTCCGACGAAAAACTCGGAAATTTCACAGACGGAAAGCAGCAGCAACACCTCGCCGGAAAAGGAAACCCTAAAAAAGCCCGACGAAATTTTGCCCTGCCCACGCTGCGAAAGCATGGACACCAAATTCTGCTACTTCAACAACTACAACGTCAACCAACCCCGCTACTTCTGCCGGAAGTGCCAGCGTTACTGGACCTGCGGCGGCACGATGAGGAACGTGCCCGTCGGCTCCGGCCGACGGAAGAACAAAAACGTCGTCGTTCCGAATTACCGCCACGTCATCGTCCAGGAGAGCGGGGCGGGCCACAACTTAAATCCAAACGGGTTCTTTATTTTCGGCCCAAGTAACGCGGATCCAAATTCGACCCGGAACGAATTCCCGGTTGCGTTTTATCCGACGGCGTCGTATTGGGGATCGGCTGTAACTAGCCCTGCGTGGAATATTCCGTTAAATCCGGAATCTTCCGTCCTCGGGAAACATCCGAGGGAAGAAAATCGAAAAACTATGATTAGACCGAAGACGTTAAGGATTGATGACCCGAACGAAGCTGCAAAGAGTTCGATTTGGTCGACGATTGGGATGAAGAGAGAGAAAATCGGTTCGTTTGCATTTAAGGCTTTTGATCCGAAGCTTAGGCATAATAATAATAATAGAAGCGTTGATAGTACGGAGACGGTGTTACAAGCTAATCCGGCGGCGTTATCTAGGTCGGTTAACTTCCAGGAGCTTGCGTGACGATGAAATGTAACGGAGGAAGGAATATTCGGAGTATATTCTTTTATATGTCTAACACTCTAGATATTTGAAGTTTTATGTGACATGAAATGAAACTGCTGTTGCAGAACGGTTTTTGTATCAGCAAATGTATATAAAAATTCGATTTTTGTGCAATTAGCCAAGGTTTTTTATTTTATTTATATATGTGCAAGTTTTGACATCGTTTGGCTGTTAATATAGAGTTGGTGAAGGATTCATATTCTTGTCCTAAAAAATAAATCTTTGAATAATGTCCTGTTGTTTTAAATGGGTGAAATATACTATGTTGTTTCAAATTGTAGATTTTTATAAATAACTATCAATTAAGCAACGCACATCCATATAAATGTTCGTTATTATGTGTAAATCATTAGTTTAAAATTGCATGGTCTATTTCATCAGGTGCAAGTTGTACAAAACCGAGAAAAATAGAATCTAATCTAAGTGATCCCAATGATGCAAATCTTTTTAATTCTTGAATTTTCTTCTCTTTTTCATCCCACAATTTTATAACACAAGAATATGTATAGTCTACATTTTTTATTAGGTAGATTTTGTAATGGATTTTTCTTTTTGTTTTCTTTTTAATCTAAAAGAAAAAATAGTGCAGGGTGAGACAAAAGAGATTAAGAGATAATATAACGTTGCTATCGGAAATTGAAGGCCACATAAATTAGCTCAAAATTGAGTTGGAATGGCCGAATGGGACCTTAGGCATGTGATCCTAAGACAAACTTTTTTTAAACTAAATGTTTTCCATTTATTTAGTGAATAGTGATGGTTCGACATCTTACCATTATTGGCATTATGTTTTAAAACCTCATATATATGACAAATTACGGTCATCCCTAATATTTCGTCTAATTCAATTTGAAGAAAAAAAATTGTTTCAATTTTCAGACCCCATTTCTAAAATTTTCCTAATATGTTTTGAAACGTAGTTTTTCACTTTGAAGAAAAGAATTGGAATATTACCCGAAAGCGTTGGTTTCCATTGGATTCATCAAATATCCACCCCGAATGCCGACATAAGATTAGCAAAAAGTAAGAGAACGTGACCTCTTTTGTGAGGAGTTTGGCCCAAATTATTTGCTCACTTTGGAAATGAGCCCAACTCTCAATCCACTTGAGGTGGTCTAGTCTTGGTGTCAGGTCAATGATTTGCTCAAGCCCGATTTATATGGAGAAGCTTCTGGACTTTCATCTTGACCGTCCATCTTGGGTACTCAATCATTTCCGTCAGTCCGTCTCATCCTTTGAATTAGTCAGATCTACTTTCTTAATTTGTTGTAAATATAGTATACTTCCGCCACTCTGTACTTTCTCTATCTTTGTATTTCCGTCCTTCCTCCTTTCTCTTTGTCTTGTTCCGGTGACTTTTAAGTCAAACAAAACCGATGATGGTTGACTTTGACTCTAAGATGGATTTTCCACCGATAATTGTTGTATGTGCCTCTATAAATGAAGTCTTTAGAACGGGAGAGAGAGATGTTAGCACACGTATATTAGTTATTTTCCTCTGATTTGGGTCTTTATTCTTCCGTAAGTGATATATATATATATATATTAGTATATATATTATCCTTAATCCCTTTTCACCTAGGTTTTAAATCTGTAATAGTTAATAGGAGATCGAGTGCTGTAATAAAAATGACTTATGTAATATTCAAGTTACAATAATATAATCACCCCATGTGGGTACGTAGCGTCAACACTCTCAGCAGATGATTCTGTTCAGCCAAAACAGTTACCACTTCAATGCAATGCAATGAAATTATTTATACTTTTTATTTCTTTCTTTTGTGTGTGTGTGTGTTTTGTATTTGAGGACCATAATCCATGCCTGATATTTGCAGGCCCATGAGAAAAGGATGTCTTTCATATATATATATATATATTACTCTCTCTCTCTCTCTCGCTCCTATTTCATGATACACAGAAAAAACCCTGATATTTCCTTTCTTGGTCATAAACAGCACATGTACCACCATGGATATACGCATAAATAAACCCACTCATTGTCACCACTTTTCCATGTTATAAGCATTTGTGTGTCGTCATAATTATCTGTACTCAGTTTTTTAGAGAGAGAAAGTGTGTGTGTGTGTGTGTGTGTGAGAGAGAGAGAGAGAGCACCTAATTAATTATTGACATTGTCACACATTTTGAAACAGTTCCATCTGAGGATAGTGAAATCGATCACCGCAAATAATTAGGTACTTAATTTGTGTTATTCCATAATTATTATTTAATTAAGCAAGAAAACACAGCGCATTAATTCATTATAATTAAGTTAATTAAAAAACTTCACATACATATAGATAATAATTTAATTGAAAAGGGTGCCGCCAACTCCAAGAAAATCTATAAATGGCGGTGCGGTTCTTTCCTCTGCAGTTCCAGCTACAATGTCTGCAGTTGAAACTTGCTGCCTGCTGGGTGAAGTATTATTATTCTTATTATTAATACAAGGTGGTGGTGGTGGTGGTGCCTGTTGATGAATTATTGCTGACGTGGCCGAAATGTAATTGTAGGAATTGCCGTGCTTGAAAACGCTCATCATCTCACTAGTACTCGGGCCTGTATTAAAAACAAAAAACAAAAAAAAATTAATTTTCTTTTTTTTTTATGTTTTGTTAATTTCAAAGAAATGATTTTGACTCTGACCTGGAAATAAACCAAGATATGTCTGTGGTGCCCATAAAGGTGTGTTGTTCGGAGCACCACCGCCGGAGTTTGGGAACGGTGGTGGTGTCTCCGATGGCTCGACGGCGGCGGCGGCCGTAATAATAGTGTTGGTGTTGGTAAGTAAAGAAGAAGTGGAGGAGGAATGGTGTCGCCTGTAGTTTCTGGCCATAAGAACATGCCAATGGTTCTTGACAGCGTTGTCGGTACGGCCGGGGAACAACCTAGCTAGCATGGCCCACTTATTGCCGTAAAGACTGTGTGCTGACATCAGCCTCTCTTCTTCTTCTTCGCTGAAAGCCCTTGTGTTTATCCTCGGATCCAGCTGGTTATACCATCTCAACCTACAGCTTTTCCCTATTGTATATATATACAATATTAAATTAATAAATGATCTCTATTCATTATAACAAAAACACACACATGACATATACAAATAGTACGTACCAGATCTTCCATTATATTGTAATTTGTGGGCAATGAGGTTCCAGTTGTGAGGGCCGTAGAGAGAAACAAGTTCCTTGAGCTTAGCGTCTTCTGCAGCTCTCCAATGCCCTCTTGAACATACCTTTGATGACGAAGACTGCCCATTTCTTTTTGCATTATTATTATTATTATTATTATATATTAACATTAATTTCTCCGAAGTGGGCTTCATCAATGGAAGCAAAGCTTTTTTGCTGTTGTGTTTCTTGAGAAGAAGAAATGGAAATGGAGGGAATGCTCATATTATTATCAGGGCCGTACACCATTCCCACCATACCATTGAAGAGGAGGAGGAGAAGAAGAAGCAGCAGCTACGTCATATATATATATATATCATATTCTTTTTGCCGTATTTAATTAATTTTGAAATTGAAATTGAAATTTGTATTTTGGTTTGGAGGTCTGACAGATTCTACTGCTGTAATACTGTTACCAGGTCATACGTCCATCACCTTTCACGACCATATTATCATCACACTAACTAACAAAACTACAAACAAACCAGATTATTATCAGATTTAATTAATTTCGGGTACACAAAATAATAATGATATATTATTGCAGTGTGCATATCATAAAAAAATAAAAAAAATTGACCAAATATTGAAGGTAAAAAAAAAATTTAAAAATATCATTAAAAAGTCATTAGAATTTCTTAAGTTGTCTGTTTATCAAAGTATGTTTACTTTACTAGTTTAATTATATATATTAAATTCTAGTCCATAACAACTAGAATATTCAATGTGAGATTAATATTTTACGAGCTAGTGCAACTGTATTGGAAAAAAAACAGAAGAGATGTTTAATTAATAGTGGAAATATTTTTCTTACATCAAATCACTTTATTTTTTTCACGGTTCAGACATTTTTTTACAGGTAAATGAAAGTTAAGATTAATAGTTGTATCAGTTTTGAGGGCTTACTATTTATTGTCTCTCTTAACAATGACAAGTAAGACACAAAACGTGTTGTCTCCAATTTCAGACACACATATATACCTCAATCTTATCAAACTATACACAAAACACCAACTTGTCAATCATAATAAATTTATTAATTAATTAAATGTAATAACTAAATATATTATTACTTAAATGTTCCCCTCCGATCCATCAATCTTTCACATCATCCTCTCTCTCAAAACTGTATATTGGAATTTAATTCTAACTTCATCCAAAAGTAATTGTCACTGCAGTAGCTAAGCTAGTTTTCCCGTAAATAATACAGTTAAAAAAAAATTGACTTTGTGTCGATAACATAAAAAGATTATATTTTATGTTACAACAAAATATGTAAAGTATTGATTATTTAATAATTAGAATAAAATTGTTTTCACGAGTCCCACTACAATTAAAGCAAAACCCAATTGCATACGTTTTCGTTTAATTGGCGCGCGGTGGATCAGAACAGTGACAGGAATTGTAACGATGCCGAATTAGAGAAGAATAGCCCCCTTTTGGAAAGAGAAGAAACGACGCCGTTTGAAGAAGAGTTGCTCTCCAACTTAAAGAAGCGTGGTTTTTAATTGACGCTTTTATCAATTCTCTGCCCAACGGAACGACGTCGTATTGCCTTGGTCATTTCAGTATAAATAGCAGATTCCGGGATTGGGAAAGGGAAGCAATTTCAGAAGCTAGTTCGTAGTTAGGTTAGTGTAGCTCGTCTTTTAGCCTAATTTTCTCATTTTTCCTATCTTTAATCTTGTAATCGAACACAATTTCTGAGCAATGGATTACTGTTATTATGAATCTAATTCGATTCATAACAAATGGTATCAGAGCATCGATGCTGGGAAGGGAAGGGCAACGATGGTTGATGGCAACCCATCAACAAATTCTGGTTTTCCTAGGTTTGATGGACAATACCCTAGGATTTGGTTGTGGAGGTGTAACAGATATTTCCTTGTGAATCCCATGAACGAGCAACAAAAGGTGTTCATGGCATCAATGCATTTAGATGGCAAAGTAAATGCCTGGTATACCGAGTACGCTGATGTCCTAGAATATTTTGGATGGGAAACATTTTCAAATATTGTGAAAGATACATTCAGTGAAGAGGAAGGGGTTAGTTCGGTAGCGGAGTTCAATCGGCTCAAGCAAGTGTCTAGTGTGGAGGATCTATCTTCTGAAATAGAAGGCACAAATGAAGAACACAAGGTGTTCGATGAAATGACAAAGACAAAGTCCAAACTCTTCACTAATGGAAAAGAAGAACACTTGGCAGCGGTTAATATCGGTAAAACTTTATTCATGGAAGAGACTTCTGAGATTGTGGAACACCAAGTGTTTGATAAAATGGCAGAATCAAGATGTGAAGCTTTTGTTGGCGAAAATGAGGATAATCTAAATGTGAATGATGACGATCTAAACGGTGATGAGAGGCAGAAGAAAAGAGAGTCAGAGAAGAACTTTGTCCTTGACGGGGATGATTATAAACTTTTCCGGGAAAGCCACATCTCTGTTCATCGTCCAAAACTTGGAAACAAGAAGTTTAAGGGACCAAAAACGGCTCGGGGGGATACAAAAGAAGAGCCTCCTGGACTTCCAAATCATGAGAAGTTCGATGAAGGTGGAACACACGGGCATACAACTGAGCAGGATCTTAAGCGCAACTTGCGTGGTGATAATGATGGGCAACCACTCGAGGAATTGCTGATGGAGGCTGTTTTGATTGAAGGACGCCATATGTTCAAAAAAATGGCCAAACCGAAACTGGAACGCAATATGTTCGATGAAACGACAAAATCAAAATTGGAATCCTTTGCCGGAGAAGAAATCAAAGCTTGTTCGGGTGACAAATTTCAAGTGATTTGTTTGGACATGGGTGACCTTGGCGGCAAAATTTGGAATGGGTCGCTAACTAATATTGAGTCAGATGAATTTATATGTTTGAAGAATCTTTTTCCAGCAAATAGATTGAAGTGCGCGAAGCCATGGCGAATGCCACCGGAGCCTCCACCTCTGCATTATGAAGAGGAATTCAACTACTCAACATCAACCTCTATTCAATTTACAAAAGTTATGAAAGAGATCAGCCAACAAGCATATTGGATTAGGGATTTCGTGAAGAAAAAATGTTGTTACAAGTGGTTCGCGAACGACGGAGACTGGTTTCCTAGTCGGAGTAGGTTTTGGGACACTCCACTTTCCATTGGGAAAGAAGGGTGTTGGCCGTGTAATAAATATTTATTTTTTGTTGTTGAGAATGGAGTCGGAAATAGGGAGAGTGGAACGAATATGAGGATTGGAGCTGTGGTAAGCGAGATTTGGACAGGAGATGTCATTTATTGGGAGTTTGGTGATAATTTTGTGTCGGCTGAATTGGAGGATATTTTCTTCAATTTGTCTCCTGCTGAGTTACTTCCTGGAAAACCCTTGTCTAAACCGGCTGAGAAGTTGCTCTTGGCATATGCTAGACCAGCCTCAAATGTTCGAATTAAACATACCTCAAAAGGTGGTGACAATTTTCAAGCTGAAATAATCTCGTTCGTGGAACTCGCAGCTACTTCAAGTGGAATTTCCCATAAATTGCATGAATGTGGTGTTTTATGGAGCGCCCTTGAACGATCTGTTTGTACTCTGAAGCTTACCATTGTTCTTGCAAAAGGCATGTTTCGTATATTCTGGATTGTAGATGAGAAAACCGTTGCCTCCTTTAAAAAGCTTGCAGCAATTCCTCGAATGCTCAAGGTACAAGAGTCTAAAAGATTTTGCTCTCCAAGTGCTTTAGCCGAAAGCACTTCCTGTGAAGCGGCATTTCGTGATGTCCATGAAATTTCTTTATCACTTGAGATGACTTGGAGTGGGGCGAAGTGCATGAAAACATTGATGGAATTGTTTGCAAAGTACTTCTCATTATCAGATGATGCAAAATTTTCCATTTCGTGCACTTCTATGTGTATCACTTTTATGTTTGACTTGTTTTGGGAAGAGGGCCTAAGAAGTGTTATGCTCAAGTATGTTGTCGAGTTTAAGAAGATCGTCCCATTGTCCGAAGAGGATCAAAAAGCAAAAGTGTTCATGTGCTCCAAGTACCTGGAGACATTCACACAATTGGACGAACAAGTTAATAATTTCGCGGAATTGTCAATTGAGCTACTAGCTGAAAATGAGGAGAAGTTGATTCTGAATGTCATCCAAATGGTGACTTGCTTGCTGTTGCAGAATGAAACTTCAAAAGTTGTTTTTAATGTTCTTGAATTTTCTACATCTCACGGTGAAAAAGAATTAGTTGTTTGCTTGAGTGATGATGGTTGTAAGTTTTGGGGCATGTTGGTGTCTAATCTTGAAAATGAAATGGGTAGTCTTGATAGCAATAGCTCGTTTATACCAAGACGCCGCCCTCCGCCGGAGCCACCGCCGGTTACTAGTTGGAGTTATCTCACTGTAATTATCGTTGCTCATGATCCATGCCATTAATTTAGAAAATAAAGTGGGGCCCTTTGACGAAGAAGCTAAGGAGGGATCTAATGCTCGGATCCTCGATGCTCAATATGTTATAGCCTTGAGGACAAGGCTGTCATTAAGGGGGAAGGAATGTAACGATGCCGAATTAGAGAAGAATAGCCCCCTTTTGGAAAGAGAAGAAACGACGCCGTTTGAAGAAGAGTTGCTCTCCAACTTAAAGAAGCGTGGTTTTTAATTGACGCTTTTATCAATTCTCTGCCCAACGGAACGACGTCGTATTGCCTTGGTCATTTCAGTATAAATAGCAGATTCCGGGATTGGGAAAGGGAAGCAATTTCAGAAGCTAGTTCGTAGTTAGGTTAGTGTAGCTCGTCTTTTAGCCTAATTTTCTCATTTTTCCTATCTTTAATCTTGTAATCGAACACAATTTCTGAGCAATGGATTACTGTTATTATGAATCTAATTCGATTCATAACAGGAATTTTACTACATTCTCAATCAAAGTTGAAACTCAGTATATGACTTCTCAAAATTTAATATAGTTTTAAAAAAATTAAAAAAATCGGAAATCAAAATTGATAATAAAGACTTGTTCAAAAAATAGATTTTTATGGATAAACAATCAGATAAGAATGGAAATTGTCATTTTTGTTACACCTATAACATAAAATACATAATAATATTAATATTTGAAAAAAGAATATTCTACACATGACAATTACATGGCCATTGGGCCTAAATAAAAATAATAATAAATGAAACAAATATTTGTTGACAAATTAATGTTGGAGTTGCTGATAATACAATTGGCCAAAGATATAGATGAGGTAGATTTTAGTTATGAGTGAGGACAAGATTTTGCTGTTGTGGATGACGTGTGTGTGTGTGTGTGTGTGTACGTGTGATTTTAGTATCTCTTTCTCAGACAAGGACAATCAATTAACTATTCTTGTGAACCATAAAATTAAAGTATAACATTTAAACTTCTGAACAGTGAGGTAAGAAAAGGTTAATTTTTATTCATCCAATCTTGGAGATTCAAATTGGATTACAAAGCTAACTCAAACAACTACAAATCTCGTGTTTTCAGTTTTGCCAAACCTAGGCTAAAAAATGGTTAAAAACACGTTTGAAGTTAAAACATTATTATTAAATCTGAAACGACATTTATCAAATAAATATATATATTTTTTAATTATTTAGGTTTCATATTTTTTATAATTTTGACATGGTTGAAATTGTTGTGATTTTGATGTTCCAAAAGTGGTAAAAAAATGGATTGGTTTTCCACAGTTTCCCATGTTATCTTTGTAAAAATGTTAACAAGTTCAGAGCAGTGTACACTGTAGTAGTATGTGTATTCACATATAGACACACATATTTGATTGTATACAACAAATTGCAATCAAAATCAATAGTTATTTCTCCTCATTGACCATTGACCAATCCTTTTTTTGAAGGAGTGATTAGTTTTAACCAGAAAATCACCAGATGATCATTTCCAAGAAGAAATCATTTAATAATCTTGAAAATGTCAGATATGTTCATGTAAGCATTGCATCACAGAGGTTCAAGATTTTACTGAATGAAGGTCTTTTTTGTCTTTTGCTGCAATTGGAGGGACATATTTTAAGCACCCCATTTTACTAGTAGCTAATTACTTTATTAGTATGTTAATTTAATGCATTTCAGTAATTTCTTGAAATAATAATAATAATAATACCCTTTTTTCCTTGTCTTTACTGCAGCAGAGATATTTAGTTGCAGACAGTGTATGAAGCAAGACCTTCAAAGCTAGCTCTAGCTAATTTCAGACAAGTCATCATCAGAGTATCTGAGTATGTAGTATCAGTAACAAAGAAGTGGATAATCAAGTATTAGTTACTTAATCAAGAAACTTAGCTAAAAATGCATGAAGCTATCAAATCTGTTATAACTTCTGAATTCTACTATAAAAAAATTCATTTCACACAGTCACACACACACACACACACAAGAGACACTAGAACATCATATTTATGGGCAAATTACGGCCACCTCTGAGGTAAGGTCAAATTACGAAAAAAAATCCCTACTTTAAAGTAATTAGAACTATCGCTGAACTATGCATTTTCTTACAAAATATCCCATCCGTTAGTAGGTAAATTTGACACCGTAAGATGGACGTGTAAGACAATACATAGTTGAGGGGATGATTGTAATTACCCAAAATAGAGGGGTTTTTTTTTTCTTCGTAATTTGACCTTACCTTAGGGAGGTGGTCGTAATTTGCCCGATGTTTAAATGTACACATGTGCATGTTGATTTGATTAATTAATCTAAGGAGAGAATTTCAGTAATAGCCCTGATTATGTAAAAGTCGGGGCTTAGTATCCTTGTTATAGACTATCAAAGGCGATTTTAGTGCTGTTATTGACTTTTGTTGAATTAGCTCGAACATAAAATTTAGAATGTGAATAACACATTTAAGATTGCACTTGTTATGTGCGTTTTTAACTTTGTGGCTCTTAGAGTCTAAAACTATAGTCGACGACATTCGACGCAAATGAAATTCGATTCCAGGTCAATATCCAATCCATCCAAGAACATATGCTAGCACCCGTGAAATCTAATTTGTAATAATACGTTATTACCCTTCGACGCTTCATTGGGCGATTAACCCTAGCTAAGACGAGGGATATTTGTCCCAACTCAACAATCATCGACTTATATATAAGCAATTAATCTTAATGTGATAAATACCAATTTGTGAATTCACAATTACAGGTCACTATTCTATTCTAATTGTATCATCGGCCAACACTAATACGTATCAATAATGATAGAAACATGACTGGGAACAATGATCAATCACCATTCAGGCATAATTGCAAACACATTGTGTGCAGAAAAAAATCGATTGCATTTCTACAAAACATGTACATTTCGACAAAATCTAGAAAAACTAGACGTATAACCAATCAAATTATTACCCCAAATTGCATACGAATGCGACGAAAGAGAAACTTACAGTAAGCTACAGTTAAAATCTTCTTCTACACCACCATTCTCAAACGCTTCTCAATCAACCGCGCATTGAACTCTCCGTCGCTAACCTTCAACATTTCCGACAAATGCATCGACAATCCATGCTCCGTCAAAAGCATGTGACGTGGCTTAATCTTCCTCTCCAAACTAAACGAAAAATACTGCGGAAACCTCTTAATTTCCTCCAAATCACCATTCATTTCTTCCAAGAAATACTCCGTCTTGGGTTTGTAATTATTCTCCAAACTGAAAGTCAACAAACCCGGCGATCTCAGAACCATACTCTTCACCTCGTCATACTCCAATCCCAACCCCAATAAAAACTCAATCTTTGGAATTAGGGTAAACTCAACGCTCGAGACCAGCAACACTGTCGTTTGAGAGGTGAGTCTACTCGATCCGGAAAAGCCCAATCGGGTCAGGAACTCGAATGCGGGCTTTAATTGGGTTTCCGGGTCGGATACGAGGAGGCGGGGGCACCGGATTATCGACTTCCGGATGTCGGGGAAGGGGATTTCGACGGTGTTGAGGAGGAAATCGAAAATTGGGTATATATCCGAATACGGGTCGGATGTGAGTAGCTCCGGGTACATGTCGAGGATCCGGCCGAGGGCGGAGAATTCGATGCCCATTGATGAGAGGCATTGGGTGGTGGAGTGGAGGGTGGAGAGAGGGGCGGAGCGGAGGTTTGGATTTTTATTGAGAGCTTTTGTGGGGTTTACTTTTAGGGATTGGAGGTAGAGTAGCTTCCGCCGGAATATGAGGCCGGAGTCTGCAGTGGTGGTGGTGGAGAGTAGGGTTTTGAGGGTATTTTGGGTATTTGGGGTTGGAATTTGCAGTCGGAGAATCATTTCAGCAGATTGATGGAAACTTTTGTGAGGGGAAGGGGAAAATGGAATAAGTTTGTTGAAAACCGTTAGGAAGATGGATTTGACTAGAATGCCCTTATGTGGGATTTGGAGTGACTAGTTACTATGGAGATGAGATTATTACGTGACATTGCAGAATAGTCATTTCATGTTTGTTAATTTGATCGCATATTATTCTTTACAACTTCTTCATCTGACCTGGGTACATTAAACATTAGGGTAAATTACAACTATTTCTTGAAGTATGGTCAAATTACGAAAAAAATTATCATTTTGGATAATTACAATTACCTCATTAACTATAAATCTTTTTATGCGCTCATTCTTTTAGTGTCAAATTCAATATAATTTTTTAAATTCCGTGAAATGTTTTCTAGTTTGTACTCGTTTTGTACAATAATGCAGGTTTTGATGCCCACAATCTGATATATATAAGTCAAAAGACACATCTTATGATTATCTTGCTTCAAAATGTGGAGCTCGGATGAGATAAAACGGGTACAAAATTGAGAATATCCATATAATCTAAAATATTCCACTAAATTTGACACCGCAAGGGTGGACATGTAAGAATATTTATAGTTGAGAGAATAATTATAATTACACAAACGTAATGGATTTTTTTGTAATTTAACCATATCTCAGTGTGGTTGGTAGTAATTTACCTAAACGTTGCCTTATAGTGTATTTTAAATTATTTTTCCGGCCCGAGGTGTGTATCCTTTTTGGGCTTCAAAACTACAACTAATATTGGGCCCAATTACAAACTAGGCTTCCAAATTGTTACTTCCAAATTGTTACTTGGGTTCAACAATGCTGTATTATTATTATTATTATTATTAGGGTAAATTACAAACACCCCCCTGAGGTATGGTTAAATTACAAAAACCCCCCTCTTGTTTGGATAATTACATCTACCCTCTTTTCTTACCTTTATGGTGCCAAATTCAACATAGTCATCTAGATTCCGTGAAATGTGCTCTAGTTTGTACTCTTTGTGTAAAAAATACAGTTTTCGATGCACCACAAACTGATATATACAAGCTAAAAATCACATATTATGGTCATCTTGCTTCATAATGTAGAGTTTGAATGGGATAAAACAGGTACAAAAGTGATAATATTCCATATAATCTCGAAGATTCCACTAAATTTGATGAGTTGAGGGGGGTGGTTGTAATTATCCAAACAAGAGGGGTGTTTTTGTAATTTGGTCATACCTCAGTGGGGTGTTTGTAATTTACCCTTATTATTATTAATAATTTGTTAGAGAAGGTTTTGAGGGTCACGGGGCTCGAGAGTTGACTGGGAACACAGAGCAGAGTCAAACGCAATTACGAAATCAAGAAAACAGCTTTAGGGCTTTGACGTATATCACTCGTATGGAAGACTACGCCTCTCTCTTCAAACTTTTTATTATTAGTCTTTTTTTTTTTTTTTTGAGAAAATATGTTTTTATTGAATAACTTGCAAATTGAAATAAATAAAAAAAGAAGACAAAAAATATGATGACAGGATGAAAGGAAATGTCAAGCTTTTTTTCTGAACTAAACATGTGAGGACTTGTCATAGAAATACAAAGGACACTTTCATTTCTTGGAACCATACAACCAGCTATCAAGTGTTGTACACCACTTCTGCCAATATTCTTTTCTATGTCTCTAACCATATATTACAACTATACCTAATTACTAAATAATAAGACACTATGCAGGAAAGAAGGGCAAAATTTGAAACAACATGTATCACAAAAATGGCAATGAGATTATCCCGTAGGTTTCGTTATTTCTATGCTACACCCAATGAAGACTATACGAGTAATTTTTTACACACACTAACGTTGATGTGTATATGAATAATAATGATATACGATTCGAACCCTGCTGCTCCCTCTCTATTTTCCCAATTTGTACACAATTTGATTTTTTTTTTTAAGTAACAAGTAATGTAAAATAGCATAAAACGATGGAAAATGTACTAATTAAGTGGAAATAAAACATTTTAAGTAAGTACTACTAAAATTGGATTTAATTACATTTAGCTCATCATCTTACATACAAACCCAAGCAAAAAACAAAACAAGGTGACAAACCTCTCCCCATTCTACCCCTCCAAGATAGAAAAAAAAAAAGACACTAGAATTGTAGTAACATAATTACTATTACTACTAGTCCTTAAAAGATGAAGCGGGTGGTAATAAATCCACCTCAGCCCAAAAAAAACAAAAACCCTTAAAAATGCTAGGAATTACATTGAGTGCCCTCCTTTGAAAGCCGAAGGACTATTTTAAAATTAGCCCCCACCCCCTCAATTTTGACCCCCAACACTTTCAACTACAACAACACCTATTAGTAAAACAACTATATAATAATAATATTAATATTAATAATAATATATTGTTAGATATAGGAATTAATCCCGCGTTTAATTTCAACGGAACTGAGCTCCGGCGAAGGTCTGACCGAAGTTCCAGCTGGCAGGGGCGGCGTTGTAGGACACCACCGTGCGTCCGTCGCTGGTGGTGACCTTAAACGAGAGGCTCTGGCCGTTGAGGTTGGAGTTGCTCTGCCAATTCTGCCCCCAGTTTCTCGACATCGGCTGCCACCCTGTCCGGGAACCCTTGACGGAGACGGCGTGCACGTCGCCGGCGCCGCCGACGTTGGTTATGAGTACGAGGTTGAAATACGAGTGCCCATTGATCGTGAACCTTATTCCCCCTCTTCTCCTGCACGCCACCCTACAAAAATACAGCATTTTAAAAAAATTATAAAACATTTCTGGGGTCAATTTATAATTACGACATAGTTGGAGGACCGCATGCCTTTGAAAAGGTTAAAAAATAAATTACGAAACTTTTGAGGGGTCAATTTATAATTATGACATAGTTGGAGGACCACATGCATTGGAAAAAGTTAAAAAAGAAATTACGAAACTTTTGAGGGGTCAATTTGTAATTATGAAATAGTTGGAGGACCACATGCATAAAGATGAGTATACCTTCTGTAAGCAACGGGAACGATTCCGGCTCGGTACTGAGCAATGCGTTGGAAGACGGGCTGAGAGAGGTCGAAGTGGTGGAGGGGAGGGTTGCACCACCCGCCGGCGTTGTTCGGGAGGGCGTTGTTCGGCGGGCAGAAGTTGGTGGCGGTGACCAGAATGGAGCCCGGCAAGCACCACCGCCGCTCGTTGGCGCACCTGATCTGGTAGCAGGCGCCGCAGCTCAGCCCGTTGTTGAAGAGTGCTGTACTCAACGCTGCTGTGTTTGTACCGTACCCCTGGCTGTACAAGTTCCCATACCCACAAGCGCCGCCTGCAGTTAATTTAATTAATTACAGAGTTAAAAATTAAATTAAATAAAAAAAATTGGTAAAAAATTGAATCTTTAATTTTAATTATTGAATTCATTCATACATACCCATAGTTCCAGAGGCATCGCTCCCACCATAGAAGGTTGCATGTGCATTGACCCAACCCCCACCGTACCCATTAACGTGGGACGCCATTGCAAGAAAACCAACCAAGAAAAGCACTAGAATTGCCATTTTTGCCCCTGCCAAAAAAAAAAAAAGACAACTTTTTTATTTCAGTATTTTTATCTGCAATTGCTCAATAGACAAAGAGAAAACCAGAAAACAAAGATGGGTATTGTAGGAAAAGAAAATGTTAGGTAAATTACTTTGGAACTTCTAGTGAGAGAAGCAAATGGTAGACAGAGAATTAATGAGGAGAAT
>NW_012193969.1:597235-674356 GCF_000504015.1 Erythranthe guttata
CGCAAAATGACAAAAAGGAGGGGGCGATGTGATGGTGGCAGTCAGTTACGTGCTGCTGCCCCTTTTGTTTAATTTTTTTTTTTTTTTTTTTGGTCAAATCGCCCGCGTGTCATGTCACTAGCGCGTGGCAGTCACGCGCGCGTGCTGTGCACGCGCTGCACCATTCTTTTTTTTTTTTTTTTTTTTTTTTTTTCCCTGAGGGGAGCCGCGCGCGCGGCTTGGCTCGGCTCGCGCGCGCGCGGCTTGGTTCGGCTCGGCTGCTCCCTTTTCCCTTTTTTTTTTTTTTTTTTTTTTTTTTTTTTTTTTTCTTTTTCTTTTAATTCTTCTTCTTTTTTCTTCATCTTCTTCTTTTTTCTTGTTTGTTTTTGCTTCAACTTCTTCTTTTTTCTTCTATTTTTTCATCTTCTTTTTTCTTCTTCTTTCTTCTTTTCTTTTTTCTTCGTCTTCTTTTTTCTTCTTCTTTCTTCTTCTCTTTTCTTTTCTTTTTTCTTTGTCTTCTTTCTTCTTCTTCTTTCTTCTTCTCTTTTTTCATTCTCTTTTTTGTTTCTTCTATTTGCTTTTATTTGGTTGATATTCACCCTCTTGGGGATGTTCTATTTTTTGAGTAGGGAGATTATCCTCGTTCCTTGAGATGGGATGTGCACCCCCTTGGGGATGTTCTATTTTTTTAGTAGGGAGATTATCCTCGTTCCTTGAGATCGGATGTGCGCCCCCTTGGGGATGTTCTATTTTTTGAGTAGGGAGATTATCCTCGTTCCTTGAGATGGGATGTGCACCCCCTTGGGGATGTTCTATTTTTTGAGTAGGGAGTTTATACTCGTCTCTTGAGATGTGATGTGAACCCACTTAGGGTTGAAAGGTAAGGGTGATGCCCAACCTTAGGATGGGGATAACTGCCCACTGTAGGATGAGGCGTTCGAGACATATGGTCTGAGGTGGATGCGCATGGTTGTGCCATTGGTTCGCGCGTGCGCGTCATACCATTTTTTCTGTTTTTGAACTAGGGACGTGAAACACTTGATGGGATGTGAAACCCCTTGGGGTTGAAAGGTAAGTGGATGTACCACCCTTGAGATGTGATGCCCAACTTTAGGATGGGATAGCCCCCCATTTAGGATGAGGCGATCACGAACCACTGGGGTGAGATGCCCCACCTTGGCGATATATGGTGCCACTGATTCAGTGGCAGCACGAGTTTGATCTTCCGTGATCATACGCTGAAGGTCTTCTTCGGTTATCTGAACCGTTCGAGAATTAAGTAGAAATTGATCATGTTGAGGACCCAGTGGGGCCTCACGAGGAGGAGCGTTGGCTCCTGCTATGACGAATGAAATGTTTTGGGGGCGATGTGACCCCCAGGGAGTCGATAACCCTTGGCGAACGAAATATTTTGGGGGCAGATGTAAGCCCCCAGGGAGTCGATAACCCTTGGCGAACGAAATATTTTGGGGGCGATGTAAGCCCCCAGGGAGTTGATAACCCTTGGCGAGCGAAATATTTTGGGGGCAGATGTAAGCCCCCAGGGAGTCGATAACCCTTGGCGAGCGAAATATTTTGGGGGCGATGTAAGTCCCCAGGGAGTCGATAACCCTTGGCGAGCGAAATATTTTGGGGGCATATGTAAGCCCCCAGGGGGTCGACGGCGGTGGTGCCATAGATGGCTCCACATGTGGAGCAGGTGCTGATATCGCGTTGGGAGCATTTGCTCCCATCGTGGCGATATATTGGGTCACGGCCTCTATGGCAGCGCGAGTTGAAGTTTCTGCTATCATGCGTTGAAGCGCATCCTCGGTTATTTGAACCATTCGAGGAGCAGGGAGCGGTGGATCGGCGAGTGGTTGGTCCCCAAGGGGGATCACCTGAACCTCGCGAGGCGGATCCATGGGATGTGGAGGAGGTGGCAAGCCAGATCCTCCACGAGGTGGGAGGTCGTTTGTTGTGTCCTTCTCTCTCCGAGCAGACGCCTCAGGAGGATCTTGTTGGCTACGTGATCTGGTTTGCATTTTTCCCACAGACGGCGCCAAAATGATGATGCTAAAATGTAGCTCACCTAGGGTGGTGTAGAAAACGAACTGGGAGAGCAAAGCAGATCAGTAGCTTGACAACTTGATGATCCTGAGGTACCTGCGATCATAGAACACATAAGCTAAGCCGGGGGTTGATCCGGCGGAAACCCCTCCGACGCTCAAGTCAGACGTGCTGATCATAGAAATAGTCCAGAGAATACCATTAGTAGTATTGCTCAGATAATAGGACGTACCTTAATAAAATGAGGAAAACCTCTATTTATATGTCGTTTATTGGGTTGGGTTTGCTTTGTTGGGCCCAAGCCTTACTTGAAGGTGTTTGGGCCTCGGTGATATTGGTCTTCAATATTGGGCTCGTGGCCCAGTAGGTAAATAACTTGTAGGCCCATTGGGTTGGCCCAATTAGGCATATCAACTATCAACAATAAAAAGACTAATTAATAATTTAATATGAACAAGCATCCAATTAGAAACTAATAATTCCCATTATTTATTTGAGAGATGGAATAAAGGTTAAAGATTTCTTTCTACCAAAAGACTGGATAAACTAATTTTATTATTTTATAGGGTCAAATATAGACCCAAATTTTGTTCCGAGTATCACTAATAAATTTTATTGATTAAATAATATGGACTAATAAAATTAACGGAGCCATGATTTCATCTCTGAGTGGAACCAAATGTAAAATAAAGTGATGTCCGATTACCCTTTGGTAAGTTTTATTGACTAGTTAATAGTGTAGGCTAGTGTGATGTTCGATTAATAAGATACAAATGACATGAAAAAATCGAAAATCGAAAATCGAAATGAGAAGTTGTTAAAACAAAAACAATAGATTGAAACAAGTATTGAACCGTGCGATGTATGGATATCAAATTCAAGAATAAAATACAAATTTTAATATGTACCAATTTCCGAGTATTTAATTACACCTAAATCTTAATTTTATATATAAAATATATAAATACATTTAAGGGTAAATTCTATTTATCCCGTACTTTGGCTCGATATCACTCTACCCCTTCTACTTTTGATTGCATTAATTTGTCCCCTTGTACTTGAAAAATTATTTCAATGTGACCATTGTTGTTAGTTGTCTGACATTTAACATTAATAACGTTTGGTCTAAGCTCTGAAATTACAAAAACACCACTCCTCCCAGTTTAAGTAATTATTAAAAAACAAAAAAGAAATAAAAAAAAAACAAAAAAAAAAACAATAAAAAATCAAGACAACAAGAAAGCATAGTTCTCGACAACAGCCACAATTTATTTTTAATTTTTTTTAATAATTATTTAAACTGATATGAGTGGTTTTTCTTTTTGTAATTTACTCACTTAATCAAACGGTGTTAAGGTCAAATATCTAAAAACTAACGACGAGGGCAACATTGAGACAATTTTTCTAATACAAGAAGGTCAAATCGATAAAATTGAGAGTAGATGAGATAAAGTGATATCGAGTTAAAGTACAAGGGGGAAAGTGCAATTTATCCTACATTAAACTATTGGGACAAGACGCACAAACAATTGTCCGAGCGAAACGTGGGCCTGAGAAGAGGGGTGGGTGGTGCCCCGTGCTTGCGCCGCGATCAATGGAAGTTTAAAGTGCTGTAACTTAACAATTTGATTTAATAATAAATTTAAAATCCTTTATTCCTTTTTATTGTTCAATAAGTAATATTTCAAAAAAAAAAACATTTAAAAGTCCTAGTTTAAATACCGAGTCAATGTTTGACTTCATTTCCATTTCATTTTATTATTTTTTGAAACGAATTCGTGTTTGTTAAGCTTTTAAAAAATAATTCTTATAATAATTTTATAAGTTTATTTTTTCTCCAAACATGATTTTAATGCTGCAGGCTGCAGCGAAAAATGTCATCACTAAAAAAATATTGAGTTTGATTTACTAATAATATCTAGGTATAATTAGCTTTTATTTACATTTATCGGTATATATGTAATAAATTATAAGTTCTACAATTTAATTTTTTCCCAAAATTAATAAAATTTTGTTTGTCCCGTGAATATATTTATTTATAAAGGTTTAACTGTACATTTTCTAGTTCCTAATTCAGTGCACACATTTTTTTCCAGCACGAGGCAAAGATTAAAGTGTGTAAGATTATTTGAAATGCTTACTTAATTATCCATTGATTAAGGACAATTTTACTTTTAATTATGGTTAATAACGCACGCCCTCATTCACCGACACTAATAAAACACTTTTCCGTTGATCATTTCTTGATTATTGCAGCATTTTAGTTTTCGTTGATTAATGAATGAATGATACGAAAAGATTAGTGGCATCCGTAATCTGATAATTATTATTTGATTACAAGTACTATAATCATTTAGGTAAAAAACGGTTGAAATCAGTGGCTGAGTCAGCATAGAGTCAGGGAAAACTGTAATCGCGTAGTATTTCTCAAAGCCCTATTATTTAAAAAAAAAATCGTGTAAATTAACATTATTTTGTACATATATTGCTAGTTATATTAATACTATTATTTAATTTTTTGAGCTTAGGTATATTAGTTTCTACTGAATATTAAACTTAAGGAAAGCCAAAGAAATCTAATTAAATCCACCCAAAATAAAAATTAATGATAATAATCCTAAACAAGCTTTTTAAACGACAAAGATCAAATTATGAAAGTGCAGAATTTATCTTTGTCTGCCATAATTTTATGAACAATCGTTTTCTGTTGGAAATGACCATTTTAGCCCAGGACTACTTATATTGGGATTTTCATGCGAATGTGTATGGGTGCACGCTTTCATTAATCCTTTTATTTAATAATTAATTTTATTAAACATTTGAAATTATCAAAAGATAGTTTTAAATTTTATATCAAAGCCTAAGTTAAGAGGCCTCGTCAAAGAGTTTGTCAAAGAATAATTCACAATTATCAACTATAAATAAAATGTTTATTAGTTATGTATTATTTTGATTTTATTACAAGCTTTCCACTCTTCTACTAGTCCGGCCAAATCATACTATGATGCCTGGAAACTTCTATACGTATGCGTTTCTACATTTCAGGAAGGTTTTGGAAACCGCCATGAGGACCGTGACATATGTTGGAAACGTTTTTTGGTCGTTGTCATAAATAGTTAAAAGGGTAAGGACATTTTTGTTAATAATTAAAAATTAGAAACACATCCACAAAAAAAAAAAAAATTAAAAAATCCAACACCCCTTTTAAATAAGATTAAGAATTGCGTACACTTAAAAATATCTTAAATTTTATGTCTCTTTGTAACTTCTAATGGCGTTTTTAACAATTTTTGTAGATGATAATTGCATACTGAATTTTTTTCTTATATGCCCCGGATGTAACTTGTGGAATGATAATGGTTTTGAAACTAGTGAGAAAATATTTAATAACATGGCATGTGCATGAACTAAAAATCATGCGATATGATGTATGTTTTGTTATGTGTTTGTTGCAGTCATGAGGTCACATCTATTATAAGAATAAGGAGATCTAAATAATTACAGAAAAAAGATGATGGATGAGAGCTGGCAAAGATTGGATAACGTTACGTTTGTAAAAGTTTTTTAAAAAGTGATTCTGAACTTTTACTTTTGAAGTGTTTGCAATGTCGGTTTTTTTGGTTCTACTTCTCTTAAAATAAGCTGTTTTAAGTTAAAATTAAAAAAACATCTCTGGACCAAACTATCTTAAAATAAGTTGTTGGATATTGATTTTTCATGGAATTTACAAACATCATCAACTTTTATGAATATAATGAACAAAGCTTATTATTAACTTATCTCATAATCACCACAACTTCAGTTTTTTCAAACAAAGCCTAAGTCTCGAAACGAACAATAATGGGGTTCGGTTAGTTCGAAGTGTGGGTAACAACTGGCCTAAATTTGGCAACATAGCTACTCTAGTTAAATGTGACAACAACTCAAATTAGTCATTGAAAGAAGCTGAAAATGCCAAAAGCAGCACATGGCTTGTGACTTAATGCCCAAATTTAGTGCAAAAAGACACTATAGTGTATATATCTATGAAAAATCTAAAGCATAGATTTCTGAAATTTCTTAATTTGTGGTTTGGTTTTCAAGCTTCTTTATGGAATTGAGATGATTTAATTTAGATAGTCCCTCGAGTTGGAGAGTTGATCTAGAATGGACTCGGTTATTGTGCACTATGCGGAACTTTTTACCATTCTTTCAATGTATGAATTTCGTTTGGACCCTGTTTACATGAAATACATGGATCGAGCTGGAATCAAACTTATGGCTTCTATTCGATCATTTTATAGATTTCATTGAGCCTAACATACTTGTTGAGCCTTACACACCACACACACACACACACACATGCTTGCATAGGCAAGAATGACATATACATGAGGTAGATAGCAATAATACTAATTTTGAAAAAAAAAAAGCAATTAATTAATAGGGCCATTTACTTTTAAGAAAGTGGTCAAGTAGCTAGAAAGAGTGCAGTGTTTCGACAAAGTAAGTAAGAATATTCAGACAACTCATATATATGAATGGAGGGGTACTACAATTGACCTTAAAAGATACAATGTAGATAATTGCTTTTACATTGGAACACTATGCAGCATGATGCATGCATGTTTGTGTACCTATATGAAGAATTTATAAGTTTTTTAATTAAATAATTAACAGGATTATGTTCTGTATATATTATGTAACTATAAATTAAATATAAAATGAAATAGAGGATTTGAATATAATGTATGTGTGAACATGAAGTGCAAAAGCAGATAAAAGAAACTGGCTAAGCCCTCACATAGATGATAGACCACACACACCAAAAAAAAAAAAAAAAGTCTTCTTTATATATATTTGTATATTTTACTATAAAAATCCCATAAATTTAGAAAAAAGAAAAAAAAAAGAAAAAGAAAAATGCTACAACAAGACTATCACCACCCTAAAGTTATCTTCTTCTATAGGCATATATAAAGGAATAATAATAATCATATGGCCAAGCAAATACCTTATTTTGATTGATTGATAGGTAGAAGAAGCAAATTGTAGGAATATGACAAAAAGCATTTAACATAGATAGTAAAGAACAACATTAATTAATTGTTGTCTACGTAAATAGAAGAAAAAAAAAAAAAAAACCCGAACGAGATGGCCTAATTGTTGGAGCAACTGAATCTTGTTAATTGACTCGGGTTGGAATTTCCTTACAAACGGTCGCTAAATCGAGCTTGTCACACATGGTTAGATTAGTGTGGTTTATGTTTCTCTTATACTTTGTAAGCTATTATACGAGAGTGTATGTTTACCCAATGCACCTATACGGTTGGGTGCATATTACTTCATTAAAAAAAAAATAATAAATAAATAAATAATTAGGCACACGGAAAAGATCCGATTTTGTCATTTTTTTTCTCAATTAAGAGTGCAATTGTCCTCACTCTATAAAAACACCAACACTTGAATTTTATGCAATATTTTGATGGTCCCCTTCTATTTTTTGAACAAATATATATAGGAATTAAAACTTGGATGAGGATGTATACTAATGACTCCCTTATCCAAAATTAAAAAGAAAAAAAAAAAAAAAAAAAAAAAGAAAAGTAAAAGGAGAGGTGAATATCAATGAAAAGAAACAAGTGTACTAAACGGGTAATGGGCTTTTTTAAATAAAAGTAGTAATTGTTGGGCCCTCATGAACAATGGAAATAAGCTGGCCCATATTTAGATTTGATCTCTCTTTTGATTTGAATTCGTTTATATATTTCTGTTTTTTCTTTTTTTCCTTTTGAAGATTAGTGATTTACTTGAATTCCATTGCTGTAAAGTGAAATGTTAAGATTGCATTTGAATCCAAGGATTTGAAGTTATGAATTTTAATTATATAATTAATAAATTTTGAATGAAACTAATTTATATGTCATCGCTCTGGCATGCAATTCAACTACATGATATATCATGCAATCCAAGTCCTCTTTAATCAGAAATAGCAAGCAGAGCCATTGAGCAAGATTCGACCTCGTTTTTCGGTTTAAATGCATTTTTCGATACAAAAGTACATATGCTCGAAAACAACATACCTCCCTCACAAATTATGCCTAAACACAAAATACACTACAAACAACAAAGTTTACAACCATAATCAATAACAATACAATCTCCAAGCAGCGCCTATACAGAAACTCGCGCGCATCACTTCAAACCCGACCCACCTGTAGTTTTAGAAGAACCAGCACCGCTATGCTCAACGGTGGGTCCCACACACAGCTGTGGTGAAAAGGGCCCGCTTCTCCAAAACTTCCCTGCAAATTCCCTGCCTCGTTGACCCTTCAAAGAAAGACTCTTTCTGAACCTGCTCCTGTTAAGTGACAGCAGTGTGTTCCTAGCAGCAGGCGCCACGTCGCCTGCCTGTACGCACCCCCAAGATTTCGACGGAGGCGCCACGTCATCAGAAAAGGGTTTAAGCCGAGGGAAACTACTCCTCATCTTGGAAAACAGTGGAGATGAATTCTCCTCTTCGATTTTAACGCAGATCGGGCATTGAGGGTCGTTTTTTCTTGACTTGGGGGTAGTTTGATCCAAGCACTCCGCGTGGAACACGTGGCGGCAGGAAAGGACTCCGGCGACCGGCATGTCGCCGGTTTTCACAATCCGACGGGAGCTCCAAGGGGACCTTTGCGAAAGATTCCTTTCGCACAGGCCGCATCTGAAACAATCCGCGTGTTCGAATGTCTCCTCGGGTAATTCAGTGAGATCGGTGCTGCCGCCGCTGGCGCTGCTCAGATGATGCCTGTTCTCTCTTTGTGGTGTGGCGGCGGTGGAATATTCCAGCGGTGGTTGTGATGGAAATGACAGAGGGTGGATTGCTTTGGACATGAAGCAGCGGCGGTTGCGGTGAGAGGAGTGTGGTTTGGTTGTGGGTTCGTAATCGCAGCTGCTGTCTGAACGGGATGATGTTGAGCCTCCACTGTCTCTAACTGCCGATGTTCCCTATTAAAGGTTTTTTTTTTAAATAATAAAGAAGTCACACAGTTGAGCAGAGTGAAATACTTTCACAATGTGTAGATAAAAGACCGTAAACATACCTCCATTGCTGGTGAAAAGGATAATGGCCTCATAAATACATCTGGAGAGGAAAAGAAAAGTAAGGTAAATCCAAGAGAGATGATATACTATTTGAATGGAAGAGGTCCCCTTCCATCCAATTTAACGCGTCATTCAGTGCTTAAGCTCTTTGAATTGATATATTATTTACCACCACTCAAAGGGTAAATAACAAACAGCAGTATGAATAAAATTACGAACAACATAAACATACATAAATAAGAGAAAGATGGGCAGAATTTCCTTCCGAATGCCCTTTCACCAATTTTGACGAGGTGGGATTCAAAAGTTTTGACGAGATGGGCAGAATTTCCTTCCGAATGCCCTTTCACCATTGGAGCATAGAAACAATTACTTGCACAAGCCCGAATACTATGGTAGCATAGAAACAATTACTTGCGGTACATTTGATTATTTCTTTTGAGAATGAAGAGGGACGATAAATCAGGTGGTGTCGAGATGAACTTATAATGAAGTTACAAGATACACATGACATCACGATTGATCTAAAACAACTAGAGTAAGGTTAATATTGTCAAACAAAGAGGCCATTTATAGTACAAACAATATGAAGCAGTAAAGAACGAACAAACTGCAAACACACACCCCGAACAAACAAGTATCAAATCAAATCATACTTTTCTACAGTAGAAAGCACATGTTCACAAACTCAAAATGCAGGGAGAAGAGTAGATAAGAGACTTATCTGAAGATGTTAATTTCTCCACAAAGGGCAAAAAATTGAAATTAAAAGGATAAATAATTTTATTTATACCTCTCCCTGAAGTACCATAATCATCGGTGCTAATTTCTTGTATTGCGGGGGGAGTCCACTGCTGGGCAGGAGATATATCAGCTGGGCTGCTTAAATACGGACCAATGCCATCAGATGTCAGAAATTGATGATTAGTAAGATTGTTTCCTCTCACCCAACTTCTACTTTCTCGACTATTAGACGATGCAGAAGAGCCGTACAATTGAATCCCATCTTGGGAACCAAACGACACTGTTTCGGGTTGGAGTTGAAAGTCCCATCTTGCTGGTGGAGGAGAAAAGCTCGTGTTGGTTCTCCAGTACGGCTCGTGTGGCCCCACAGACCAGTCCCTGCTGGCGGCATTTGATCCATGTGGCCTTGCAGCCACACAACAAAGGGACCCCGTTTTAGCTATCTTTCAGAATACACCACAAATCTTTATCGCACCACAGAACAAGAAAATATTAATCCAATCACTTCTGAACGTCAGTCTTTTCAAAATAAATAAACTTTTATCACCAAGTATGATCAATTGGAAACGGGCCTTGAAAATCTATCTTCAGTATGGCCCCACAACAGAAGAAAAGGTTCGATCGAGATAAGCTGCACTATTCCTGCTTTAACGCAACAACAAACGCGACACAAAGCAGAAGCATCATCTTGTTTCACCGGAATAACAATAGCCATTAATCACCATCACAACGATCGGATATCCTTCCCAGACTGAGAGTTGTTTAAGTGCTAAAAACCCGGACGATTGAGACCTAAGAAGAACAAATTCAAAATTAATTCAAACACTGCTAATATTACAGGCACACGAACACATAAATGACAAAATTCATCTCTACTTGAATATAATTAAGTTCACCCCTGTAGAAATTATCTTAAACTTCATCACTCGTCGTTCTAAACATCTGCAATTTCTACCTTAGAATACAACATATAATAATTTCATTAAAAAGAATTGCTGAAAAGATAAAAGCAACTTGAGAGCTACATATCAAACAAGGCAATTAATTCAGATGAAGGGAAAAAAAAATCCAATCTTTTACAAAAGTCAACAACAATAATGGCCTTTCATGAAATTTAAACAGAAGGCAGTTAATAATTTCCAATAATTGCAGGTCATAATTGAAGCATAGTCCCCCACTGAACTTTCTTATAAAACTAAGAAAACATATTCCCCTCCCAACCAACCAACCACCCCCAAAAAAATAGAGAAAAAAAAATTACTGGCAGAGGAAATGGGTAAGAGAATGAAATGCACCCAGCTCAATGAAACGAAACGAAACTCGACAATTAGGTATAAGAGGAAACATACATACACGCACGCGCGCACACACATAGATAAATACATACACAGATATAAAGGTAGAGAGAGAAAGAAAGCTTACAATCGTTGAGAGACTGAGCTGAAGAGAGTGAATGAAGATGAGTCTGCGTTTCAGAGGGGTAATATAAGAACCCTAATTTGACGGAGAGAAGCGCGAGTTTGTCTTTTTGCACTCTTGCCCCATTATTTAGTTATTTATTTGTTTTTACACCCCACAGTCTTAATTTACATCCTGAACCACCTGCTCTTCTTTTTTCGTTTTTTTAATTCTTTTTTTTTAAATAGGTTTTTAGTACAATCGATGGGGCTGTGGAAAATAGTTTCATAATATTTTTGACATATAAAAACAAAATATATAATTTATGGCACCGATTCCCTTTTTGTTCCTTTCTTTTTGTGTTTTGTTCTTTTATTTGATCCTTTATTATTTAAATATAAAACTAGATAAAGTATTTATTTTTTGTACAAAGAAAATTACTTTGTATAAATTCTTATTCTTTTGGCTCCTCCAATTCTATCCCTAAAAAACTTCAGAAAAAAAAGGGGAAATCGGAGATTTTCTTATAAGAACGGGCGGAATTCGGAAATTCAATGTTTTATAAAACACGTAGAAATATTGATGTTATAAATATAATTTTTTTTTCGGAAATTAAAATTGCAACAAAAAATTGAAATCCTATTTAAGTATATAATTCAATTTAAATCCAAAACTAATTAAAATAGAAATTTCGGAATTCAAATAATATTGGTCCAGAAAAAAAAATTTGGGATCAAAATCACCGGAATTTAAAAATTCCGTTCCAAGTTCACCCATAACCAGAGTTTCTTTTCATACAGCACTATAAAATATAAAATGCTACTAACGTGAACAATCAATTTTTTTAAATTATTGTCTTCAAGCAATCATTTAGACTAAAAATGAAAATAAATAAATGGAAATGTATAATTTCCCCTAAGATAAAATGTATTATTAATGTTCATTATATATATATATATATATATATATATATATATATATATATATATATATATATATATATATATATATATGATCGACAATCTTAGCTGCTTTATCTTCAATCATTTAATCAGTAGGTGAAAATGTCGGCATGACAGATAATAAACATTCTATTTGTTTTACATAATTTTTTTAAGGAATCTCTATAAAATATGGATTTGTTCCATGCTATACAATTTAATCATGCATTTTTAATCTATTTGTAAGCTATACCATAGACGTGTGGATTTATGAGCGAGGCGGTCGATAAATTAGCATGATTAACATCAACACCTGCGAAACCTGCTCCGGCAATATTAGTTGCTGTGTTTCTGGTCAGATGACACCTGTCAGCTAAAGTTTGCTGTAATGGATCAAGAATCCCCTGTAAGATTCTAAGAATTGTTCCATCTGCAAATAACAAAAGAGAAATCAAACCTTAAATTTTGTTATATATTTATTAACTCAGAAACTGGATATATCATATAGGTGATTAAAAATGTGAAACTTTTAAGATTATTAGATCTTAATTGATATTCGTTACCTTTTGCTGCTACATGTTCCACAAATATGTATAACCCCCCGGGCTTAAGCACCCTTTTCACTTCTGCACGATAAATTCAGTATCAAATCGAGCTTTAGTTGCATGTAGATGATTTCTTGTTTTTATATAGTTTTTTCTATCTACAAGAAAAAAAAATAGCAGTTTAGCCTCATTCAACCAATTTTGATAGTTCATGCATTCGTTCACCTTGCAATGCCTGATCGACATCTTCTACAGAACATAGGACGAGTGTTCCAACAACAACATCAACAGAAGCGTCATTTAATGGCAAAGCCTCTGCAACCTGCACAAAAATCGAGACAAATATCATTTACGGTTGCATTTAAATGGGAGGAATTGAGAGAAGGTCCACAATAACAAATCAATTGAGCATGTTTGGATTGAGTCATTGGACAATGAATTTCAAATCCATACCTCTCATTTGAAGTTAATTTTTGAGCAATTGTGGTGGATTTCAAATCCTAACTAACCACTTATAGTCATTTCAAAACTTTCTCATCTGATATAATTTTTAAATCCTTCACACCAAACGCACCCCTAAGATTTTCTTAATAATCGTGTTCCATACTATAGATCAATAACTTTTGAATGGTGTGTCATTTCCGTCACTACAATGGACGAGTTTGTTGCCCGATTGCAACTCGATCCATTTTTAATTAGTGCCAAACGTACACAGCAAGCACAATCCATTTTTATTTTGAACTGGAAGTTTGAGAAGAAGCGTGCAAGAAAAAAATGCTTCAAGATTTAGTAATTCTTGAAACAGCACCGAGTACTCAACAAAGACGTCACAAATAGAACTAGTAAAATAAAAGTAAGAAAAAAGGACTTACAGGCAGGATTTTTGCATATATCATCATCAATTTTCAACATATAAAACATAAATTAAGAGGGTAATAACGAATTTATGGCATATCGAATAAGATACATACTGCTTGTTCAAACCGGAAATTTGACAGTGGGAGTCCTGCAGCCTCTGCTGCTGCCACTGCGTATTTCTCCATCTTCCTATTCGGATCAACTCCAAAAACTTCGACACCTGGATAATCCGCATAGTATTTAAGATTAGGACCTGTCCCGATGCCAATTTCCAATATTTTGTCGCCCTTTCCTATCAAATTAGCAAAAAGCAGCGACTTGTAACCTGCAATCTTACCACGAATAAACACGAATTTTTAAATGAATTTCAGCTTTTACGTATTCAGAATATTTAACAGGCGAATTTTACGCAGATGAACAACCTCACCTCTGCTTCGTAAGGTTTCATTGTTTTGTCCATAGCTGACGCATAAAACTCCTCATACCAATCTGGCCTCGGAGGATGAATTCTATTCAACATTGCCTGAATCGAAATCAACAGTAACATCAATCATTTAACTTTTTCTTCTAAAAAATGAATTCCAAAAAATGAAGTGAATAATTAAATTAGTACAGACGATGAACCCTAATTTACAATTGTAGACTTGTTGCACGAATTATGTTCACCAAACTAGGTTAATTCTGCCTAAATTTAACCCCGAGATTGATTGAACTGAAAATAGGTTAATTTAAAAAAAATCGCCAAACCGATCAGAAATCATACAATAGGGGATTGAGAAGTGGAATCTCCATCAGAGGCGGATGAAGGGAGAATCGGCGGCGATAAGCACGTTGCTATTACTGCTCCGAGACAATGTCTTCTGGGAAAGCAACAAGGGCAGCATCGTATTCCGGTGCCGGCGGTGTTCGCCGGCAAATCGTGGACGCTCTTATTTGATTTTCTGGCAGCACTACAAGCTACGGAGGAGATTGCGCCGCCGCTTACAGCAAGCATTGGTGGTTTTGTGGTGGTTGGATTTGAGGAGAACCATGAGTACAGATTGGGTGAGCGAAGTGACATTCCTGAAGGTTACTGTTTGTTCTGTTTTTTTTTTTTTTTTTTTTTTGTTAAATAATTTATTTATTATTTATTATTTTTATTTAATTTATAATAATTATGAAAATCAATCAGATAATATAGAATTGGGTATTTTGGTAATTTCAGGCAGCCCTAAATTTTTCTTCATATTTTGGTTTACCCTAAAAATTACATTAACCAACCTATTGACTGGATATGTTTTTGAATATTTCTAATCTGCCCTTACATTTTTCAGAAGCGGTTATGCGCACAGCAAACACACACACACACAGTAGAACACAGTTTAACATTTGCGCTTCCGAAAAAAATTGAACGCTGAATCCTTCCTCCTTTCTCTCTCTCTCAATCCCCAAGTAAGAGCATTCATCGATAAATCTCGACTGTAAATTCTCACTTTTGCATTCCTTATGGTTATCTTTTATATCAATCTGTTAGATTTATTTACGTTTCATTGCTTCGGATATTGAATTTGGAACTGACGTATGTTGGCATAAAATTTCAATTTTTCGGCTAGATTTTTCCAATTATTCAATCGTTCTCATGATTTTGTGTCGGAATTAGGATTTTTTTAGTTTTAATAGGAAATATTTTTTTAGTTTGTGCACTCCTGCCTGTGCGGATTGGTTCCTTTTATACACGATGGTGATGATATTTTTTTTAAATTCTATGGTGTATGTTTTTGTGGTGGTTCAATTCATGTTGAAGTAGAAAGATCTTTTAAAGAAAAAAAATCTGCATTTTTTATCACCTTGTATAAAGCTTCTACAGATTTTATTTGTTGTAGTTAGGTCAACAAAACCCCAACAAAAATGGGCCAGCGAAGCGAACCATCGGAATATCCCGGAAACGAAGGAGAGAAAAGAAGAAACACAGGTGACGAAAAGGAACAAAACTCAATCGGACCGGACCACACAATCTACCGATACTTGTGCCCTTTGAGAAAAATCGGAAGCATTATCGGTATCGGCGGCGATATTGCTAAGCAGCTGCGGGCCCAGACTAACGCAAGGATTAGGATTAGCGAAACTATCCCAGGGTGTGACGAACGTGTCATCACAATTTACAGTGGGAGTGAGGAAACCAACAGTTATGAAGAGGAATTTGTCTCCCCTGCACAGGATGCACTCTTTAGTGTGCATGATAGAGTGGTGGCTGATGAATCGAGCGTGAATGGTGGTTCGTTTGAGGAACAGCCTCTGCAAGTCACTGTGCGGTTGCTTGTGCCTTCAGATCAGATTGGATGTGTTATTGGTAAAGGTGGGCAGATTATTCAGAATATACGTAGTGATACTCATGCTCAGATCAGAATATTGGGCAGTGAGCATTTGCCGCCTTGTGCTCTCAGTTCCGATGAGCTTATCCAGGTGCTTTAAGCATTTCAGATTCTGTTTTTTTATTACTATGTATTGTGTATTTATAATTTATGCACTGATATTATTACATATATCACACTCATTTAGTAATTAGTTGCATTAACTCGACACAGTATATATGGTTTCTAACTGTCCCGATATCTTGGAATGGTTTGTTTGGTGTTATGAGAGGCGATTATAGTCATTGTCTGAATTAGATTATTTGGTAACTATTATTCCATCCGTTTAAAAAAACAAGTGTCATTTTGGCAATATTATTTTTTCCCATGTAAGAGTCACTTTAGAATTTCAAGGCGAATAAATATTTTCTTTTACCAATTTTGCCATTTATCTTTGATTTTTTGAGCTCATTAATTTGTACAATTAATTTGTCTTCAAGAAAGAGCACTTAGTGTTAAAATAATGAGATTAATGAAAAGTTCAAGAGTCCAAAGAATAAATAGCGTTCACCTTGTACTACGAACAAAAAACATGAAGATTGAAAATTTCATGGTGGTGAGCAAAAAGTTGACAACCCAATGAACTTAGACCTCAAACCTTTGCAAAGAAGTACATTCAAACAAGAAAGTTGTAAGAGACTTCGATTTTCAATCTTGTCTTTTTGTGAGTAATTGAAAATCTTAGTCTTGTTTTCAGTGGTTAATTTAAATTTCCATTTCGAAAGTTGTAATGGAAAAATTCCAATTATATTCCGCTAGTTACTTTTAGTGGTTGAAATCTTGTTTTGTTATGCACCGGTTGACTGAAGCTTTGGCGGAAGACTCCTATTAACGGAGATAAGCTTGGCGAGTTTTAGATATTAAAAGCTCATTTAATAGTTTTTGTAAAGGGCAATTTGGAGCTTTTCCATAAAAAAATGAGGCTATTTATTAGGTTTCTTAATCTCTGTGCATTTACCTTAAAAAAACACTTATTTACTAATTTTATAATATTCAGATAAATGGGGAAGCTACTACAGTGAAGGAAGCACTTCACCAGGTGGCATTTCGTCTCCACGAAAACCCCTCACGGTCACAGCAGTCAATATTGAGTTCGCCGAGCATTTATCGATCCGGAATTGCATTTAGTAATCCACACGCTGGAGGTGGTGGGGGCCCACCCGTGGGTGTGGCCTCATTAATGGGCCAATATGGGAGCCACAAAAGCAGAGACTGGTCTTCTATTACGGTTGAGTTTGCAGTTCGGTTAGTTTGTCGAACCGAAAATATCGGAGCAGTGATTGGCAAAGGTGGGGCTGTTATCAAACAAATAAGACAGGAATCGGGTGCGTTTGTTAAAGTTGATAGTGCTGGTGCTGATGGAGATGACTGTATTATATCCGTTTCCTCCAAGGAGGTGAGCAATTTGAGCATCATATCACTGCGTAATTCTGCTTTTTTATAGTAACAATGGTCAAATTTGTACTAAATTGTTTTCCGGTTTTAAAAAAAAAAAAAGATGTTTGAAGCTCCTTCTCGTACTATTGATGCGGTGATGAGATTGCAACCACGGTGCAGCGATAGAATGGAGAGGGATTCGGGTGATACTGTGATCACAACTCGAATGCTTGTACCGAGCTCGAGAATTGGATGTATCATTGGGAAAGGTGGGGCAATCATTAAGGAGATGAGGAATACTTCGAGGGCAAATATACGTATCTTCTCGGATGAGAATATTCCCAAAGTTGCATCTGAAGATGAAGAGATGGTCCAGGTGAACTAGTGTTGATTTATTTATTTTTTCTTTCTGTATTGGTTCATTTGAAGTGCTGACAAGCAAGGGCATTCATATAATATTGACTAGGTAATGGGAGACCCTAATGCTGCTAAGAATGCGTTATTACAAGTAATGCAGCGGTTGAGGGGCAATGTATTTGAGAGCGATGGAAATTCATTGGCTTTTCCTTCACCAGCTACAGCAGAGGGATTTGATGGGCAAAAATATGGAAAACGTGATAATAGAACCCGTAACCCGAGATATTCCACCTACTCTGGTGGTTATACTTCTAATACTGCGCCTCCAACTGATAGTTATGGGAGTTATGATGATTCACAGGTACTCGTTGAATTTTAATTTGATTATACTGAATTAATTATTTGGTAAGTTGCGTTGATAAATATTTGGTTGATATATGATTTGTTTACTATGCTATTCCTCATTAAATGCTTCAGGTTGTTGGTGGAAGTGGTTACGGAACATATGCTGTTTATTCACCTGGTTACTCTGGTACTAGGTAGAAATTACTCTCTCTTTTTCGGTAACTTAGTATTTCTATTTATCCAACCATTAAAGTATAAAGCAACTTTTTTACTTCTTGCAATCACTTGCTGCTGCTTTTTACTTCTACAGTACTTTCTTTGAGGGGTTCTTGATTTGTAGCTTCAATTGCATCCCAATTTTACAGTTATTGAACTCTCTAATTTCACTAATTATTATGTTTTATTTTCCATTTTGATGCTAAAACAGCTTTGGTGCTTGATGATGACTAAAGCGAACCGTTTTTTTTTTCTCACCCCATTTGGTGATGCATGGAGCAATTAGATTAGAAGAAAAGAGAACCAAATGGAATGGGACGTGATAAGTAAATCTCTGTTTTGCCCTCCTTCATTGTCGTGTTTTAATGAAACTCGTTGGCTGGATATCGTATTGCACCGTGGATAATTTTTCGAATGTTATGCTTTCGTTAAGTTTTATAACATCAGAAGTTGGTTTTATTTTCTGTTTTTAACTTGGTACTGTATAGGATTTTGCTGCAGATAAATTATTTAATCTCGTTGCCCGTGGCTGGCATGTTTACATATCTACGAAATTGCTTATTCTTCAGGCCATACTGTATTTCTCGTGATCTTATGATTTGGAATGGAAGAAACAAGATCGAGACACAGTCATCGTTTGAACTAATTTATAATCGACTTCAAATAGAGCAGGTTTCGAGCTACCTAAAAACGACAAAATTGTCATTAATCACGCCGAAATTGCCCCCTGTCCATTCAAAAAAGCTTGCTTAAAATATATACACAAAGCCATGATTTTCTTCAAGAGTTATAAACTTATATATGGTGTAGAAACAGAGCAGGTAAGAGTTTATGGAGATCTTGTTGATGTCGTTTAGTTGGTGTATTTTTGGCTAGGGTAATTAATTAGTGCATAAACTAATTATATAATTAATTTATAAACCCTGTAAATATGGTAGTTTAATCATCAATGATGGCAGCAAAAGTACATAATTACAAAACTTGTAAACCTAACATCCACAATTACTTCCCCCAATTGGTGGATTGGATTTTATTACATAGAAAGTTCCAAACTTGCTTATGTATGCTAATTTTTGCACAAGTAATAATAATATTCAGCAGCTGCTGCCTCATTTTTCTACTTACTAATATATAGATACATACATACATACAGCTGAGTAAAAGTGAAAACAAACATCTGAAGCACAGAAAAGAAAAACGAAAAAATGAAACGAGAAGAGCCGCCGCCACCAATTCAAGAATACAAAGAATTAAGTGTTAGCAGAGGAATTTCGATATTAGACCTCATTCTCAGAATTCTTGCAATATTCGGTACATTAGGAAGTGCTGTTGCAATGGGGACGACAGACGAAACACTTCCTTTCTCGACGCAATCCGTCATATTCCAAGCTCAATACGACGATATTCCCACCTTTCGGTATTTTGTAATAATCGTACATACCATCATTTTATTGCATTAAAGAAAAAAAATAATAATTTTTTTTTTAATATCTTTTTACGAAAGGTTCTTTGTGATTGCGAATGGAATAGCATGCGGTTATCTTGCGATTATTTCTCTACCGTTGGCCATCTATCATATCATCAGGGCCACGTCAGCAAAGAGCCGGGCGTTGCTGATTTTCTTGGACACGGTAATTTATAAATTGATCCGAAAAAAAATTAAAATTCATTTATCCCAAGACTAATTAATATTAATTTTGTGCAGATAATGGTAACTGTACTAACTGCAGGAGCTTCAGCTGCAGCAGCTATTGTATACATAGCACACAAGGGCAACTCTTCGGCAAATTGGGCTGCTATTTGTCAGCAGTACCAAACTTTCTGCGTTCGCATCACGGGATCTTTAATCGGCTCTTTTGCCGCAGTTTTTATCTTGATTTTATTGATCCCTTTGTCGGGATTAATATTATCTAGGCAACATTAATCGATGATATTACAAAATAGTATAATATATATTTCGATAAAATAGTGTGCATGTATTTTCATTTAACTTTGCGTACGGCATTTTAATTTATTAAGTGCGTTTCGTGATGGTAAGTTTAAGCCCGTTTTCCATGGAAAGAATAGTCATCATTCTGTACTTCACTTTGTGCCCTTTCACCAAATTGAATTCGTAGAATCGACACAAGATCGCAAGCGCCATTTTCATCTGCAGATATGCAGAGTCCTTCCCGAGGCATATCCGGGGCCCCGCCTGCACGCCACGTCATCGACTTTTATAATGTTGTCGTAATTAATGCAAACAAAATCTAAAATGCATGGTTTCTTAATTCGAAAATTAAATGATGCACCTGAAAAGCAGTGAATTTAAACGGTGACGCGTTCTGGAATATTCCGTCTTTGATCCATCGCTCGGGTTTGAACGAAGCGGCATCTTCGCCCCAATTGTACTTCATTCTTCCCATCGAATACGGTACGTATGTCACCATTCCACCGGCCTTAACTCTCGTACCGTCTGGTAAAACATCGTCCTCCAATATTCCTTTCGGATCCTACAAATATTATTAGAATACATCTTGTCATTATTATGCACTAAAAATTAGTTGAGAATTAAAAAAAAATCGTAGATTTTCGGTTATCACATCATGCAAAACGCATAATTACCAAAAAAAACGTTAATTAGAGGGGTTTTTTAGTAATTACGAATACGTGAGGGGCTTTTTGGTAATTTATCCTTGTTTTCCACTAACATTGCTTAATAGCAAACCTGAGGTACAGCAGGGTATAATCGAAGGGTTTCGGTTATCACAGCATGCAAGTAGTACAATTTCCCTAACGAATCGTAGCTCAAAAGCCCTGCAAATCGGCTAACTCTCTCGTCGAACGATTCTTGATCATTATTCGACGAAGAAAAACCCTCTTCCTTCTCGCGTTCCTCTTCGAATTTTCGAAGCTCCGAGTAGAGCTTATCCGCCACGTCAGCATGCGTCATTACCATATATATGGCCCAAGAAAGCGTCGTTGCAGTTGTGTCTCGACCGGCAATCACAAAGTTGAGAACAACGTCTCTTAGACTTTTATCGGTCATTTTATTCTCGGGGTCTTTGCTTAGCTCGATAAATCTCGACAATATATCATGCTTCATCTGTATTAATCACATGACATAATCTTGTTAAATTAAATCAAATTAATTTGAGAATGGTACTAAATTGTTCACCTTTTCGTCTGCGTCGACTTCTTGGATTTCGGATTTTCTTGTTCTGATGACGGAGTAAGTGAAGTCGTCGATTGTTTTGATGTTGTGGTCAAGAACAGCTTCTGACCCCACATTGAAGAATTTTTTTAATTTCCAAAAGGGATCGATGAATCGAAGCGTGACGGTCATGTTTGCAGTGTCGAACGCGTTTGCGAACTCGTTGTGCGGTAAATTTGGAGCCAATGTTCCTATCTCCACACCAAATCCCACTTTACATATTGAGTCTAGAGTCATCCTCATCAAAAGTTCCTGCAACCAAAAAAAAAATTTAAATTGCAATTTAATTAAATAATTTAATTAAAAGAATTAAATAATTTAAATAAAGAAAATATGTACCTGCATGTCTAGTTGGTGATTATTGAGAGAGGCTTGAGAGAGAATTGAAGAGAGTTTAAGGCTATACTCTCTGAAAACAACAGTACTAAAATCCCTCAAATTTTTCGAAGCGAATTCGAAGCTAGCTGTCTTTCTTTGCTTCCTCCATAGCTCACCGTCCACGTTAAATATGCCGTCTCCGAGCAATACTTCCATATACGAATGATACACGTCACCCTTCATACGATAAAACATCCCAAAAATAAACAAAAAATTGAGATCTTGAAAATTGGAGGTGAAAATCGGAAGAATCAGATTGGAATATTCAACAAATTCGGATTTATATTTTTTTTTTCGGACGTGGAAAACTAGTTCTAATGATGTTCCTAAAAATAACGGAAACTGGAATATCATAAATTAGAATGAAAAATAATGTTCCAAAATCGGAAATTTTTGGATCGGAGTCGGCGGAATATAGAAATTCCATTTCTTTAATCACCTATGATGCAAAATACATAGTACTATTGATATTATAAGGTTTATTTTCGGAAAATAATTGGAATTTTCGAATTAATATGTATCCAAAAATTAATTCGGATTGCAAATCATAATCTAATATATATTCCAATTCCGTCCTAAAAATCGAAAATATATCGGATTCAGAATGAAAAAAGATTGTTCTAAAATCGGAAAATTAATTTCAAATCAAACATTGGCAGAATTCGAAATTTCCGTCCAATTTCCACCCCTGAATGATTTGTCAAACTTTCACAACCCGCATTCGACTGATCGATCCCAATAACCGTCAACTCTCGACACATGAAAACACTGTATAGTATCGATAGATCAAAATGCACGCAAAAAAGGACGATGCATATATAGATATATATCAAAATGAATAAAATTTGATAACCTTGGGATAATTAGAGAAGTTGGTTTTGAGGACATGCTCCACGTCAGCAGGATCGGCGATGTAAGTATAAGTCGTGAAAGGCATCGGCACGACTACGGTTCTCGACTGCGACAAGTAATTGAGGATCCAATCGTGCATTCTATCGTAGTTTATCAGCTGCTCCAATGCTGCACCCAAAAACGGCCACGTTTTCGGCCCTTTCCCTCTCCTCTGATTCATTCTGTGTATCAAAATCCATGATAATAGCATGCACACAAACACTGCTATCGTTTGCATTTTCTTTTTTCAGAAGATGATATATTATTCTAGTATGACCTTATTTAGTTTTAATTTCTCTCTTTTTCTGTTTTTTCTTTAATTTTATTTTGATAATGCAAATACAATACAAATATATAAAATAGTGGGATATATATATACATATGTAAATGTAATGAAGTTAGGAGGGAGGTAAGTTCTTGATCAAGAAATTAGTCAACAATCTTGGCATGCATGCATTATATTTTTGGTTGAGAAAGTCAACTTCATATTCTTTTTGCTTTCAACCTAATTTAAGTTGATGTTTACATTAAAGGAAATTACTTTTTTATTCTTTATTTTTTTTTTATTTATGATCTTCAACTTAATGAGACCCATTAGATTGAACTCATTGAAGTGATGTAGAAAACTTTTATACTCTGAAAGGGTTTTTAGGTAATTTAATCTTCAAATCTTTGATGTTTGGCACTCATTCAAAGATTGCATATTTAAGTAAGAAATAACCTCTATAATGTTAATTATTATAGAGATCAAGAGTTATACACTCTGAAAGAGAAAAGCAAGGTTGTAAAAAGTGGGAATCGGGTCCGAGACGGTTAGGCACCGGCTCACAATTAATTGCACGACGATGATTAATAAGCAATAATCGGATATAAATCAGTTTTTGAAATTTAATATAATATATTTTTACATATTTGTAAGTACTTAAAACATATTAAAAAAAATATTTAAATATGATTATATCCCATCATTTTTATATTATAACAACATTTAAAAATAACAATAAACATAAATAAAACAAAGAATAAACTTATTTTTAATTAAAAACCCAATTTATTTTTTTAAGGGGAAAAAACCCGATTTTTTTATTGATTTGTACCACCAAAGTTTGACTGTCTCGAACCACTTCACAGTTAGAACTCAATTTTTTAAATCTTGCACCAAAACTGTGAAGGTATTTGACCACCTCTATTTTGAAGACCGATTAATTAAAGAAATCAATCTTTGTTCTCCAAAGTTTTCTTTCCAATTACGAATATTGATCAACTTATGTGAATCTAAATAAGTTTGTTCTTATCCAAAATGGAAGCTTGAAATGTCAATATCATTCAGATATATTGGTGGTAATCCTGTAATATAATACATGACTGCATGCATGCACCTAATTAATATCATTCACTTTATTCATTTATTAAAACAACTATTTAATTAATAATTTGGGTTATATATATATATATATATATATATATATATATATATATATATATATATATATATGGGGCAAATTATTTTACTTTTGTACTTACATTATTGGCCAATGGAAAACGATGCATCCACGTCACCCTCCTTTTGACGAATCTAACTAATCCAGGTGGTGCAATTATTTTTCTGACCAAAAGTCTTTAATTATACACACTTAAGATTCCTAAATCCTAAAGTACTTTGTCTTTTTCTTTCAAATGGCGGCGCACGTTAGTTGGTTTTTAACTTATTCAAACCTTTCCTTTTTCTTCTTTTGGCTTTATCTGTAATTAAATTCAGCAGTCTTTGGTTTTTTATTTGGATAAGGTAGGAATATATATTCATTATATTCATTTTCAATTTGTCCCTAGTTAATTAATCACTATTGCAAAAAATATATATATATATATACATATATATATATATATATATATATATATATATATATATATATATATATATATATATATATATATATATATATATATATATATATACACATATGGAGTATATATGCTTTAACTAATTGTTATATAATCATTTCAAAACAAGACAGCATAATTTACAATAATACCCCTAGATTGGGTAAGCCTTGTAACATATATAAATTTACTGCAATTCAAACATTGGATTATTCAGAAAGATTGTCTGATTCACTTGAAACTTGATATCACCATCATCAGTATAACAAGGTTGCTGCACTTGTTGTCCTAACTCGTGAATATTCTTGTCGATCGCCCACGAAAAATTCCCATTATTATTATTATGATTATTATCATTATTGTTGTTGTTGCCGACCGGTTCTTGAATGTAATTGAAGGGCACATTGTACGAACTATTACAAGTCTCGTTCAGTAGTCGTTGCGAGATCGAGCCCATGTAGCCAAAATCCCGTAGAAGTGTTAGCGAACACGTTCTCGGTAATAATAATTTCATGGAGGGCATTTGCGGTATTTCACCACCGTTACTTATTTCATGAGCAAATGATGATTCTTCAACAACCCTTTGTTGGTCATCATCACAATAATTACTAATTCTCCCCAAATTCTTCTTCTTGTATATTCTACACAGCACCCAATCATCCAACTGAATATACACAAAGAATAATTAGAGACTACTAATTAGGGTTTAGTATACATAATATATAAAACATATGATATATAATATTATATATATACCCTCATGGAACCATTTTGCTTGTAGGTTTGCGATCGCGATTCGCTCAATCGATACTCATGCATGATCCAATCGGTCTTGATTCCCTTCGGTGGTTTGCCCTTGTAGAAAACGAGTGCTTTCTTCACGCCGACGTATTTCGATCCACTGTATATCGCTTTATCCGTGCCCGTGGCTTTCCAATATCCCGACACGGCTGCCCTATTAGGGCGGACCCCGTTCGGGTACTTCCTATCTCGCGGCGTAAAGAAGTACCACTCGTTTTCTCCGAATTCCGCCTTTTCTGAACTCAATCAAACCAACCAAACAAATTTAAGTCAATATATTAAACATTTGTGACATTTAATTAGTTTATATAACATATATATACTAATTACCGGGCAACTCCCACGGATCGAATTTGTAGATGTCGACTTCGGGTATAATCGAAACGGGGCAGGGTTTCGACGTAGCTTGGTTTCGAAGGTAGTGCATTATTAGTTCTTCATCTGTAGGATGGAATCTAAAACCAGGTGGAAGATTACTATTTCTTGATACCATTTTATTTATTTATTTTGTGAATTAATTTAATGATGGAGAAAAGAAGAGAGAGTTTGAAATGTTTGCTAGTTGGTGGTTGGGCTTTTTATAATTGAGGATTTTTTGTCGTTTTATGGGATGACATCATCATGGTGTGTTAATTAATTGATTAATATTCTAGGGTTGTTTTTTTGACTTTGATTGGTTCCACACCTTTAGTATGTAATGGATGATCAAATACATGAACTTGCCACCCATACCTGCCGGATAAGATTAAATTGGGGGTGTAAATCGGACGGATCAGATTGTAATTAGTCATTTCAGAAAAAAAAATTAATTTTTTTTAGAAGTGAAAAACTAGTTCTAATTCGTTTTCACAAAGATTCGAATTGGGAAATTGGAACGAAAAAATTTGTTCCAAAACAAAAAAATTGCGGATCGGAATTGGTGGAATTCGGAATTTTCCAATTTTGGCTCGCACTAAATATAAAATACATAATAATATCGGTATTTTCATTGTAATATTCGAAAAAAAAATATCGGAAATTTTGAAATTATTTTCGGAACTTTAATCAGATCGGAAATCAAAATCTCATATATATTCCAATTCCGATCCAAATAATTTCGAAAAACTTGGGAGTCAGAATTTGTAATTCAGATTGAAAAATATTTTTCGAAAATCGAAAATGCTTCACTCTCCCTATTAACTATTATTGTCATCTTTATTTTCTTTTAATTAGAGATAAATAAATAATTTCCTAGTGGAGGAAGTTCTTGCAGAGAAAAGATTATTTCACATTAAAGAGAGATCAAAAAGTAATTATGACTAATCATCTTCCAAAAGTAGGTTATCAGAACCCACTTGAAGCATCGACACGTGTCCTTAAATTCCTAGAAGCGATAGACAAGGATAAGCATTTGAGAAAGTGATATTAGGGGGGTGTGTGTAATTTACCCTAAAATTAATAATAATATGAGAATTATAGGTGGGTTTAATTAATTAACTTGTGGTTATTATCTAGTAAGTTCAGGCCTAGGGTTCTTATTGGAACAGAGCAGCTGGTTTTGATATATTTTTATTATTAATTTAATAAACTAATCATGGTTAATTAATAATTAATTAATTAATTAATGTCAGCATTTTTGGGAGCTTAATCCTTTAGGATTAGCATCATCGTATCATCTTATCAGAACGTGGCGTGGTCGAATTGTGCTGTTGAAGATAAATCAAGAATATTCCTTGTGAATCTTTGCCAATTTATTGGCTCTTTTTTCTTTTCTTTTTTTTCTTTGCCAATTTTTTTATTTTTTTAATATTCGAATTACCTTTTTTTTTTCTTTTTTAATAATGTATTACAATTATTTTCCATGCGTAGTTGTTAGTGGGTTTGTCTTTATTGACCCCTTTCTATTGGAACTATGTGGAAGAATTGTTCATGCATGATATTTTGTTATTGGATTAGCCAAGACTTTGTAATATCTATGCATCTTTTCAACTAGCAAATATTAATTAAGATAAAAAGTAAGGTTACAATGAAATTATAAATAATATAATATATATAAAGTTTCCAGGAGACTGGTAATGCTATTGTACACGATTTTATGTTTATATATAAAATAATAGGAATTTGAGAAATGTTGGGGGTGATGACCCCCTTGGCGCTATAGTGACTCCACCGCAATACATATATAGTTTAATAGATGACAAATAATTAAATCAAGAATGCTTTAATGTACACAATATTATGGTATAAATAAATAATATAAATTGAATAGTGATCATAATATAAAAATATAATATATTACAAGGTTTGAGTGAGGTGAGCGGTAAGATGAGGTTAGGGGCAACGGTTATGATCCGTGACAAAAATGGGTCCCACTTTTTTTGGGAGCTAGTGTGATTACGTCTACCAAATATATTTAATTTAATATATAAATTATTTGGCCCAATAATTAATATAACTCAGTGCTAATCAGCTGTATTAACTATTAAGATAAGATAAAAAAAATAATTAATTTTGAACAACGTCAGTTACTGTAATTAGCTATAGATGATTATTATGTTGGACTTCGTGATGACACACTTCATGAAAATAACCTGTATTTTTTTTCTTTATTTTTACTTGTACATATCTCGAAATACAAATCATGCACTAAGCTCTTGTGTTTGCAAGTTGACTTCTTATTATTTCTGATTTTGGGCTTTGCTATTTTTAGGATTTGGCCCAACTCAAATATATAAATAAGTTAGCCCAATTTAAATAATTGAAATTAATTGGCCCAAGATTAATCACGCCTATAAAACAAGAGAGAATTTGGTCAGTTTCTTCCATAATATATGTTCAAATTCCGTTCCTTGTTCAAATTCGTCGTAGGTCAGATATTAGTTGCAATTATTCAAGAACCAATTGTTGTATCTCGGGAGACTACCGAGAAGAAACTCTGCGACAAATAAGTAAGTTTCTACGCAGATTGTTATTTTACCCAACAACTTTTGTGATATGCATTTTTAACAATACAAATAGTGATATTAAATAAATAAAATTATTTAAATATAATAGAATAAAATAAATAAGAAACATAATCTAAGTAGTGAGTGCTCAAAGATGACTTGAACAAAAATACAAAAAAACACAAAGAAAAACACTTAGCAATTTTTATTCCAAAAACTTATTCACCAAAGTGAATGAAACTCCTAAGTGCATGTTTCTTCATCACCTTCCCATAAACACCTCTTGCCAACTTCATTGCCTTCTCCATCTCCACCACCCCATTAATCCCGCCGCCGCCACCGCCACCACCGCTGCCGCCTCTCTTCAACCCCTCCAAATAAACCTTCACAACCCTCTCATCGCTCCCCACCGCGTCCACCACGCTATCAACCACCGCCTCCCCTTCCGGAATCTTCCTCCACCACTTCCTCATCACCTTCTCCGAACCGAAAACCTTCGAATACGCCTCCCAAAACGACCCCCTCAAATACCCCTTCCCCCTCCCCCTCACCCCCCACCTCCTCATCCCTTCCTCCAATCTATACACCACTCCCCCCATATCGACCCCGCCTTTCCCCCCCATCATCAAGATCTCCATCTCTCTCGTCTCGTGCTTACACCCCAAATTCTCTTCGAATTTGCACCTCTTGCACCCGCAAACAAACCCCCAACTCCTCGCCATTTCCCTCCTTTTACTCAACGGCGAAAGCACGTCGAAATACGCGAAAGTCAACTCCTCCCCCGCCCTCAAATCTCGAGACGCGTGGACCACCACGTGGTCCCCCACGTGCAACCGCCTCACGTTCGGTTCGCAAGAATGGTTGATCAATGAAGCCAGAACCCACAACCCTACACCTTGGTAATCCGCGTTTTTACCCAATACTTTTGCCGAAATCGAATCCTCGAGAAAAGAATTCGCATCCAAGATACTCAACAATCTACCCATATCTAGTACCTTCTTCTTCTTCTTACAAGAATCGGTATCGAATTCCTCGGGCCTAAAGATTCCGATTCTAGGAACTTCCATCGTGTTCTCCTCGTCTTCTTCACCGGAAGATAGATTCCATATCAAATTGGTGAGGCCGCTGCATTTCCCGGCGGCGTCCGACACTTTATCGACAAAGTTCTTCCATATAACCAAGTGGGCGTTCTCGCCGGAATCCTGCGGCATTATAGCCCGATCAACTGCGACGGCTTTAGTGACGAAAAGCAGAGTCCCGCTTTCGACATTCTTCGTCGCAAACAGGCCGCGACCACTGATTTCCGATTTCTTGATATCCAATGCGCCGATGTACTCTGCTAATTCGGGCGATTTCCCACGAAACCCACTCAGCACCCACTCGGAAATATCAAACGCGCCGGTTCTCGATAGAAACTCGAGCCTCTTGCATTTTTCCAAGAACCCATTTACCAGATCGGAATTCTCGCTCGCCTGCGGGCCGAGATTGGCGGCGTTGAAGCAGCACAGGGCGGCGCCGTACCTGTTCAGACTCAGCAGAATCTTACCCTTGCAAACGAGGGTTTTGAAATGGGAATCGTCGATTCTTAAGGCCTCCTCGCAGTCTGTCAGTGCTAAGGTGTGGTCCGACAGGCGGGCCCGGGCTTCGGCCCGGTTGGAGAAGGAGAGGCAGAGGAGCTTGTTGAGGTGGGGCCCATCTGGGTTTTTGGCGGCGATGCGGGTTTGGCAGAGGGAGATGATTTGGGTGTAGGCTTGGATTGAGGGTTTGTATTCTTCTCTTAGGAGAAGTTCTGTGGCTTTGGATCTCAGATTTTCCATTTCTTCATCTTGCTGTGGTTCTGTTTCTCTCATATTGTTTTTGTTGCTCGATGATGAATTCTTTTTTTTCTTTTTTTTTTGTTTTCACTGGTTGATAATTAATAATAATCAGGAGATGTGAAAAAGATTTGAAATGTGAAGGAAAACGTAACGGTCGAATTGCAATGTAGTAACTAACCTTTTTTAAATTCTGGCCACCACATGGTGTAACGTTTATTAATTTATTAGTATTTCCTCCAACGGCGAATATTTGGGGGTTCACTTTTTCACTTTCAACTTTTGAGTTTTTACCACTATTTTACTATTTTCATATTTTGTGTGTGCAATGTTCAACCAGTTTTTAGATTTACTATTTTAACTGTTAAATCTTAATAATGTCACGGAGGCATTCAAAATAGAGAGAAAGAGATGCACAAACATATATAGTTCCAATACATGGAGCTGTTATAGTTTCCATAACGGCTCTGTACTCTTTTATTAAGTGTTCAATCCAGAAATTCAAGAAGGTGACGACTCCAATCGGAAATCAGCACCAAGCCCCCTAAAACCCTAGTTTTACCTCAATGCTCACACTGAGTTGACTTGCCGACACATATAGAGTCAATCACTCATAGAAGAAATAGATCGAAAGAAGAAAACTTAGAGATGCGTATAAATAAGTGTTACTTGTGTCCCTCTTTAAATAGTTGCCGAAGAAAGCCAAGCTGGTGAGGGGGAGAAAGGAGGAGAGAGAGAAGATACGCATTCAAAGCTAAGAGTAGAGTTGAGAGGGGAGAGTTTAGTCTGAGCGAGTCGGCGTCCATGATTAAACGAAGTAATATGGACGGTTGAGATAAAAAATGTTGACTATTGGCTGGAATTTAGTTGGCCTACGCATTTTCAGAAATTGGACCGTCCAGAATTATCTCCGGGCCCAACCCCAACATTCATATTTGGGCCCACAACTTTAACAGTATATTAACGGTTTCAGAAATGGCAAGTGCTGATTTTTTTTGAAGATCCGATTAACATATAACTTGCATAGTTTTACCATTGATACAACAAGCTTACTTAAAAACTCAGATTAAAATTACACCGGATCGAATATTAAAGAGTCTCGATAACTTAGAGCCCTCGTTGCCAACCATATAAACCTGCGCTTCTCTTCGATTTCCAATAAATAAAAAGATATATGGTGGGGCTATTACTTCTTTAACAAATACATTCCATCTTTAAGTTCAAGTTTCTCTTCTGCAACTAGACCAGCCAAAAAGCTCTGCAACTGTTGGAGTGATTTGTCATAAGCAGGATCTCCTCTGCAAAACATCTGTCACAAACATTTTTGCCGTTCGATTAAATACTCCGTAATATCTTTGTAAGAATCCTATGCATTTACGCAAACTCGGGATTACCTTGAGAGTATTGTGAATCCGGTCCAGTGCCATGCTGCCAAAATTGGTAAGCATCCCTGTGATAAATTTCTGCAGAGAGGATTTTTCGACAGAGAAATATGGTCAGCAATATTGTCTATCCTATCTTTATTTTATTTTTTTAATTAAAAAAAAAAGGTAGATGGGAAAATATTAATCTGAAAATCGTAATATCTGAATTTTGATATAATTTTAGAACCATATATACCTCGTAGACAGTCATTTCTTTAAGCAGTTGATCTTCAACAGATGCTATTGATCTTTCTCCATCATCGTCACCCGCTAGAAGCTCGTCACAGCCGCCACTGTTAACTCCATTCTTTCCGTTCTCAACCATGGCTTCCACCAAACTGAACTTATTGTCACCGGACTCCTCTACTGATTCTGCTAGGATTCCCTAAATTAATAGTAAGAATTAATTAGGTGGTCGAAATGCTCTAGTACATTACCGAATACACTAAAATCAGGCGTTACACGGATCAAAATTTAAAGGCCTGAGACTGCATTTGGATCGAAAGATTTGGATTCGGTAAACGATTTCAAATGACTCCAAATGATATGGATTTGACCATGACTCGTAAAATGAGAGTTGAGGAGTTTGAAATTCACAGTCAAATATCCAAAGAAGCTCAGTGGATTTCATATTATGTGTTTGAAATCCTCCCCTCAAATCCTCCGATCTAAATGCAACCTAAGAGATTCTCGTAAGATAGGCAACCTTGTTTATCCAGAAATATATTCTTCTATTCAAGATTTCCACAGGTACGCCGACAGCAGCAGCAAGACTCTTGGATGTCCAACTGAAAGCACAAAAGCATCAAACTTATTATCATAGAGTAGCAATTGCATCTCTACAACAAAGATGAAGAATAAATTTGATAAATACCAGTCCCGAGTTTACCTTGTCTGATCCTCAAATTGACTGATGATGGAGGCGTGAAGGGGTGTTACAGTGAACGGCAACACTCTGTCTTCAAATTGCAGCTCCAACTGCGTAAAATGGCAACACATGGTACGTAATGTTGCTTGAACAAGGTAATACAACAGAACGATGAGAGAAAGATGCCAATGAATATTCCACATAGATAGTATAATATCAACACATAGTACGTAATGTTTCTAGGTACATAGATTTTAGAGATAAAAGCACTTCAAAGTTCTACATATAAAAGGTCTAGTGGCTTCGAAAGTCCACCTACATTATTCTATTTCAGAGCCAAAGCTACATCTATTTTGTTTGGACGTAACTAACCTTTACAGTACCAAGATTTTTCTTCCAGAGGAGCTTACGCGGTGTCTTGATTTCATTAAACCTTTTGGCATAGTCACTTAAAATCTTTTCCATCCGTCCAGGTATATTAAGTGCCTCATCCTGAAATCAGAAACATAATTCACCCGGTTAAAAGTTATTCTCCAGTGAACTTCAAACAAACAGAATACGTGCCTACATATTAAAATTCCAAGACTTGTTTTTTGCCCCAAAGTAAATTAGATAGACATTCAAACTCAAATCGGGGAAGAAAACCCTTCTAAATAACTTAAACCACCAATTATGAAATTAATGTCATTTTATCTTCACAGAAGCTGCAGGAATTGTGAGCCAATGAAGTTACGCAATAAAAGGTTACGTGATATGCATACCTGGATAGGTGGCCAGAAATTTGACGATATAATTGTAGCATTAAGATTATCTAGAGACAACTCATGCTCTCCTACGTCAGAAGCTGCATTTTATTTGCAAACACCAATCACCCAGACGTTGTAAGTATATAGCATTAATTCATAAACTAATCTGGCAAATGATCTGCATGTAGAAGAATTTACGATACCCCATATCCAGAAAATAAAAAATATATACTCGCGAATAGACCTGGCTGAGGTTGTTGTTTGATGGTTGCTTTAACATTTGTGTTAGTCCTTTTGGAATCAATTAGATCATTGAGCATTATTTCACACTTCTGCATGCTACCCTCACCAAAATGTATCTGCAGACAACACCAGAAGAATACATGTATATTAGGTAAACATGGCAGTAGATTTAAAGAGGCCAAATTGCAGAAAAATAACTATCGTCATGAACTACCTTCAGAAGTTCCAAAGTGCGTATCTCCGAGTCAATGTCATAGTCAGATTTATTCAGAAGCTTTTCAGCCAGCATAACACGATACTCATTCACCAGCTGATCCTTTGAACCAATTATGCCAACTATCATACCAAGAATGTCAACCTTCCTCCGATACCTGCCGCCTTTTAAGGGATCCGCCTCCACTGGATCAGGCTCCCAGCTAAAAAGGGCGTATATATAATAGTTCGTCAACAGTTCAAATTTTGGAAGCAACAGTGCATATAATATATTTTTAATCCCCGGACCTAATAAAGTATTCATTTGATCTTTATAAAGGTTTATATACAAAATAGATCTTTCTAAATGTTCTTTTTAAATTTCGGTAACCAACCTTTGAGCATTAATCCATGCTTGCTTGTCATCGGTGTTGACATCGTCGTCATAGCTAGAACTCTCTTGATTTTCTTCATCTCTATTTAATTCTTCAAGAAGACTGTCCCCGGTACTTCCAGGTCCACTAGGATTCCCACCAGCACCATCAGTGAGCATAGTTACAATGGATTTAATGGTGTCCTTCCTTCCCCTCAAATATTCTCTGATTGGTTCACCAACTGCTTCAAGGAAAACGCCAGCTGGATCTATTGTTCGAAGGGCTTTAATAGTTGAAACATATTGGTGCAGTATATCATTGGTAGAGGCACCAGCTGTCAGTAAGCGATACTTTAAAGCAGCTATGAAAGAATCGACAAGCTTTGAGTGCTGCCCGGTATATTCAAGACATTGTTTCAAGTCTTCAATAGCAGGGGAACTGAAATATTAAGGAGACAATAAAACAGTTATCTTTCCCACATACACAATCCACAGAACTAAAAACAGTATCCAGGACAATTATGGTACAACCATTTAAAAGGCTGAATCCATTTTCTATTACGCTTTTTTAGTATCTCATTAATCCGACTTGATGTGCTAAAGAGACATACTTACCTGTCCGGATAATCCACAATAATTTCGAAAAGCTTGGCTATTCTTAAATCTTGTAATGTTTCATAAGCAAAATACTCTAAGCGCAACTGCCATCGAACAAGTCCCTCTGAAGGAACTCCAGTTCCGTAGTATTTAAAAGACGGATGAGATGCCAATGGGGATTTCAGACCAGAGGAAAGGCCTTCATGACTTCTAGAATCACCCAAGTAAGCAAGAAGGGCATGTAAGAACTGAAGTGGCACAGCCTGCAAAATAGAACTCCCTGTTTTAGACGCTATAGATCAGACCGTGATTATTATATCCTTTATCACCTCACAACATATTGCAGAAACTTGGACTCACAGGATTGTAGTGAAAATTTAATGGCACAAAAAAATGAAAGGAATTGTCACTATGGTCCTTGATTCTAAGGGGACTATGAGAACTGAAGCTATATGGATTCGACATGAATTACCTGTATCCATCCTTTGATGGACTCCAATACTGAAAATCTGAACTCATCACCAGCCAGCTCATGTACTTTAGACTGTCAAGACAACAAAATTAAGAAAATAAATTATAACTACATATATAGAAAAGCACAAAAAAAAAGGAAATTAGTAGCTTAAATTTGCGATGGTATTATCATTTAAAAGTTTAAAATACTATGTTGGTAAGAAAAGTACATCATATGTGACAAGATCAGAAGAAATTAATATCGCTTCTTTGAAAAGATTCAAACTATTAGAACAGGGAAGATGATATTGCTGATTAGCAGTATTCAACATATACAACCTTCAATAGTAGAAATATGGCAGATGCATAGGCATCTTCAGCCATTGAGGTAAATCCAAGATTCCTAAGATCACGGACGATCTCTCCAATGTTCCTTACTAAATTGTTGTTTCCTAAAATGGTTCTATCTTGATGAATTTCATCAGCATCCATTTCCCCTGTTTTGCAGTCCAGGTCCATTCCATCATCTATGTGTAGCTTGTTATCATACTCACAGCCTACAGCCATCATTGCACTTAACTCCTCCAGTCGTCTCCTAAAGTACCAGCGAAGTATATCTAAGCATTTTATGTAACAGAAATAACAATGGTTAAGATGTTAATAAATGTTAAGAGTTGTAAGAATGTCATGAAATATGAAGCAATGTGCAATTGAAAAGAGTGGCAATGGGAACCAATATGACCAAATAATGTATCAAGACCAAAAAGGATGCCTGGAAAGTGGAAACTGATTGATTATAACATTATCCATAAATTTCTGCAGATATGATACCGTCTATTACGCATCATATGAAATTAATTCCACTGAAGTAATCAATAATTTCATCTATCATAAGGACAGGATGTTTTACACTACGATGATCAATCCCTCCACTTTCAAATCCCAGAATTGCCTGAAGAAAGCAATGGAACCCTTGTGTTGCATTGATCTAGTAATATGAGTCACACGACAATTTGCTGGCCATACACATCATAGTATTTAGTGGACCTCACCTGATATCTATTACTACGAGCTCGTAAGTTACATGTGTAAGGAAAAAAGTACCTGGAAAATGTCGAGGTAGACTGACCATGAGAACTGACGATACTGTTAGCTGATATTTTGAGAGTAGATAGTTTCGCTCATCTGAATATGTTGGTCCGTTTGGCTTACTTTGTCTGCACATCTCTAAAGCCTGGACCAACTTTAACAGGCACTTCTCCTGGTATTGTTTTTCAGATGATATCTCTTCCAATGCTTTATGTAATAGATCTTGCATCCCATCTTGTTCATCCTGTTTCAAAATTTTCATGGAGGCACTGATAAAGCAGTCATACCCATCGGCAGAATCTAAACCTTCCTCAAACCAAGTGCAAAATATATTTTTGTCTATTGATATCCGCAATATCTTAAAAGCTACAATTACTAACGGCTTTACCAGGAGAACAATTTTTCAATCATCTCGAAATCAGTTTGCCAAACTTGACGAAATAAATGGAGGACAACTCTCAAAACACATCCAAGAACAATTTACTATTTTCACAAAAATGCATCTTCTTCCGCAAAAAGCATTTTTCAGTATTTTAAGGGAAACTATTTTCTTAAAGGGATATTCTTCTTATGACAGTGAAACAATCAGCAAAATTCCTCTGAACAAATTTCCCATGTTGCATCATAACCTGAGGAATTTCCATTAGTCATCATATCAAAACAATACCATATTTCGGTTTGACAAGTCTTTATGTCGATATACGTTTACCAATTCTAGCAGCTAAAAAAGAAACTGGCCTTTGACTTTAACGATATCATATAAATTACAATCAACATCACGCTGCTAACTGGGCATATTCCCAAATAAAAACCAAACTGAAATATGCGATGAATTTTTGTTAGAAATAATAAAGGAACATGTAAAAAATGCTCGACTCAAAAACTGAGGATTAGAAAAAAATTTAAAGCATCTCAACTTCAGGCAAGCGCCGACAAGGTTCTAATACCAACTGTACATAGTCTTAATCTTCTAGATTAATTGGATAATCTAATATGCATCTAGCAAGCAGAAAAGCAAAACCTAATACATCACATGTGTACATACATACCAGGTCTTCCATATGTAGAACCGAAGAATTACTGTAGGCATCAAAATGCTTCCAAAACCTGGATGCCCCGCGCTTCTCAAATATTTCCTGCAGCAACACATAATTCAAGTATTTTCTGACTATAGAAAGATAATGTAACCCTAATTCAAATATATTGTAACAATCAGTCCTAAAAAAAAGCAAGTATAGATAGCCACAAATCTCGAATAAAAGTTCAATTGCACTCGGAAGTTCACAAAATAAAATTAAGATAAACACATGACGCAATGCTGCGCAAACAAATAAAAGATCTCACAATATAAAAACAAAATATAACATAAACTGCACCAAAAAATAAAAAATTAAAAAAAATTGGGCGATTGAAGAGATAAACTCAAAATTTACAATTCAATGAGCAAAGGAAAGTAGAAACAGTACCTCCAACGAGCAAAGGAAGTGCTCCACAATTAGCGATTTCAGCCCGAGATTGCATAGATTACGCAAATGCGACACGAAATCAGGAGCTAACAATAAATCACCTCCACCGCCTCCGATTACTGATTCTGTTGCTACGCAGAAAGCGTTCCAGCTGTCCGCCATTTGTCCAGTTGAATTTGCACTCAGCGAGTCCAAAATCGCCAAATTGCAGATCGGCGAGGTTAATGAACCCTCCGTAGTCGCCATTTTCCCGAGGAAGGTTTTCAGTCTGTATTACGAATCAAAGCCCTAACTAACTTAGGTACGCGGAATTAAATAGTTAATTAGGTGAAAAAGAGGTTCTGGGTAGTGTGATTCTGCACTAGATTAATAGTTAACTTGCCGCCATTTTTGTGAGTTTTCAAACAGTAGTGTATCACGGAGAGAAGAGAATGGGGTTCCCTCACTGTTCATTACCCGCACTAGTCGGGTCCTGGGCCGGGTCAAAACATAAAGCCCGAATGCAAAATAAATCCGAGTCCTGACAAACTCAATATTGATTAAAATTTTATTTAGGCCCAAATTGCATGTTTTAACACGAATATAATATTTACTCAAAAAAAAAAAACACGAATATAATTATTAAACTTTTTAAATGGGTAGACATGGTTCCGGTTTGAATTATATTAAATATTAATGATTCTTGTATAATCTATTTTTGAGGGTATCCGTCCTTCTGCCATCCAATAGACACTGCCACGGGCCGGTTTTGGGCCCGTTGACGGTCCGAACCGGCCCGTCCTACCCGGGACGGGCCCGGTTCTGAGAAATGGTAAACTCGGCCCGGCGGTTCACCCGGATTTAAAAAAAAAATCAAAAAAATTCAAAAAAAAAAGCAAATAACGGCTAGTGAACCGGCCTGAACCGGCCGTTATTTTTTTTTTTTTTGAATTCCCCCCCCCCCAACCAATTTTTCCTATAAATACCCTCACACTCCAATCTTTAAAATTAAGTTCAAGTCTTTTCCCCCCAATCTTTAAAATTTTGAATTTAAAATTAAGTTCAAGCCTTTTCATTTATTTCCTTTTCCTTTTCTTTTTTCCATTTAAAAGAACTTCTTTTAATTTACTTATGGGAATTGTTTTTTGCCGTTTGAAAATTGCTATTCGCGGTTTATAACAAAAACCCCCCAAAAAACACTTGATTACACTACCCCCCCCTTTTTTTTTTTTTTTTTAAATTCCCCCCCCCCCCCCCAATTTTTTCTAAAAAACCCCCCCCCCCCCCATTTTTAAAAAAAAGTTCAAGTTTTTTCCCCCCCATTTTTAAAATTTTGAATTTAAAAAAAAGGTCAAGTTTTTTCCTTTTTTCCCTTTTCCTTTTTTTTTTTTAAATAAAAAAGATTTTTTTTAATTTTTTTTGGGGAAATTTTTTTTCCCGTTTAAAAAATTTTTTTTGGGGTTTTAAAAAAAAACCCCCCAAAAAACCTTTTGTTTCCATAAAACCCCAAAATTTTCAAAAAAAATTTAACCCCCCCCCCCCCCCCCCCCCCCCCCCCAAAACGCGTAAAAGCCCAACTTGGGCGCCCATTCATGCAGTGCACGCCCAAGTTGGGCGTGCAAGCTGCATTTGGGCGCCCGAGTTGGGCGTCCAGTGCAAAAATTTTTTTTTTTTTTTTTTAAATGTCCGAACACCCAAGATGGGCGCCCAAGGCGTGTACGAACGCCCGGAACGGGTACACGCTTTGGGCGCCCATCTTGGGCGTTCGAACATTTTTTTGCAAAAAAAAAAGCCCTACAAATCGATTTGTAGGGCTTTTTAACATGAAATTGGTTCCGTAATCGACCTACCCAATGCATATTACACGTAAAAGGGTCGAAATTACATCAAAAAACCGAAGCCCAACCCTTCTTCAAGCTCGATTTCGAATTGTCGAATTTGTTCTTTTTTTTTTTTTTTTTTGCTATTTGCAGTTTTGGGGGGTTTTTGTATATTTTTAAAAGTTGTGGGGGGTTTTGTTATAAACCGCGAATAGCAATTTTGTGACCGCAAATAGCATTTCATTTTACTTATTCATAAAATATTTCAAAAAAAAAAAAAATCAAAATTTCCGGGCCGACCCGGAACCGGCCCGAACCGGCGGGCCGACCCGGCCCGCTGAACCGCCCATACTACGGGCCGGTTCCGATTCCGGAAAATGTGAACCATGAACCGGTTTGAACCGGCCCGGAACCGGTCCGAACCGGCCCGTGGCCATGTCTACCATCCATATTCGTCCCATTTGCTAATTTTTGTAACATATGGATTTATTGTGCACATCAAAATAAATTTACCTGTAATATGCAATGTTATTAGAATCGGACCGGTCGGTTGATCCGGTTCAACCGAGAACTGGCGTCTATCCGGTTCGGTTCATCATTAAAAACCGAGGTCAAATGCCCATAACCGGAAAAATCGGCCGGTTGGTGAAACCGCGGTTTTCGCAAAATATGCTATTTTATCACCCCAAAAGGAAAAGATCTGATTTTTTAATAAATGAAAGTTACACATGAACTTACGCATGTTAGGAAATTATGAGTAGAACTTGAAGAATTTGAATTTATCTCCCTATCGGGTTAAAGAGTAGAACCTCATATCTATATCAAAGAGATATATCCAATTCAGATTGTCGTCAAAATGATGAAGCTTAGGGCCGGTCGGATGTGGCTTTGTGGTTGTGCTATCGGAGGTGGTGGCTAGACACGGCCACGAGGCGGGTCGAGTTTGGGTCGGACCCGCCGGATCCAGGTCTGACTTTTAGGGGACCCGAAAATGATCTGTGGGGAGGTGGGTCTGGCTCCGGGGCCAAACCGGTTTTCCAAATTTTTTTTCCCAAATAATTACAAGAAAGAAAAAAAAACTTAAATTGAAACTTGAAAAAAAATGATATTAACTTCAAATTCAAAATTACAAAAAAGAAAAATAATTTGAATTTAAACACTAAACAATTTTAGAAAAAAATGAAACGATTAAGACCTTGAGACATAAAATAAATAAAATGAAAATTGTGAAGATTGAATTATGGGTATTTATAAGTGAAAATAATAACTGAAAATCAAAATTTCAAAATTAAAAAAAAAATCAAAATTCAATCTTTCTTTTAAATTAAATCATAATTTTTTATACTCTTTTAAAATTAAATATATATGCATTTGTTATTAGTGGATATTTTTAATATTAATAATAAGGAATATGACAATTAATAATTTATTAAACATTAGTTATACAAATTATTATAATCATTTTGCATTGTTATTTATATATATATTGGATAGTTAGGATTAATATTGTAATAAGTAACTTTGCCTAGGGGTGTGCACGGGTCGGTACGGCTCGGGTTTTCCAATAAACCAAACACGTACCGATAATATCGGTTTTTCATATTTTTAAAACCGAATATGTCGGTTTTTTTCGGTTCGGTATTAATCGGTTTTTCGGTTAACGGTTCGGTATCAATTCGGTTTATTTTCGGTTTCGATTTCGTCTATTTGTTCGAATCGGTTCGGCATAAAACCGATATATTTGGACTTTCATTATATTTATTTGAGAAAATTAACAAATAACAACCGAAAATTAACTAATAATAAACACGTCACAACCAAAATTAATTAATAGAAAAACATGTCATATGGAGACGCTTGAAAGATAGAGGCACGCTAGGGTACGTATCTATACTATATATAAAAAAACATCATTTTGTATAAATCGGTTCGGTTCGGGAAATCGGTTCGATAATTTTTTTATTCTCCATACACAAACCGATGTTTTCGGTTTTTCAAAAAAAATTTACCGTATATGCGGTTTTAAATCGGCTCGGTTTTTTCGGTTTTCGGTTCGGTTTTTCGGTTTCTCGGTTTTTTTGCTCACCCCTAACTTTGCCTTAGTGGTTTGTACTCTGCCAACCCTCGAGCCGTCCGGGGTTCAAACCCAAATTTGGCATTTTTTGTTAGTTTGGTTTGATATTGACTTTTCGTCTATTTTTGTGGAGAGAGAGTTAATGATTGATATTGACTTTTCGTCTAGAGATAAAATTCTGGTCGGATTGGCCGATTATTTGCAATTATCGGACTCCAATCATATTTTGGCACGTGGAATATTTAAATCAAATAATTAAGATTACGATAATTGTGAATTTATGGTAAACAACTAACGAGATAAAGAAAATAAGAACATTAAAGGGAATAATTACAGTTTTGGTCCCCCAATTTGCATGTTTTTTACTTTTGGTCCCTCATTTACCGCTGTCAACAAAATACACACTAATATTGTCACATTTTAGCACATTTAGTCCCTCTGTCTATTTGACCGTTAAGAAGTAACGGTCAACTGTAGAATTATGGCTGAATTTGGGATTTTTCATTGAGAAAATTGCATTCAGACCCCTGCATTCTTTTAAAATATTCTACAAACCCCTAAAATATTATTCAACCCTTATTTAACCCTAATTTCATCATTTAATCAATTTTGACAAGCGAGCCCGATTTTTACCACCATTACCGTTGACCGCCGTTGATTTTTTTTTTAACTTTTTGTTTCGGCATTGACTTTTTTCTATTGATACTGTTTTTGACGCCGTTCACCGACATTGTATTCTCGGTTAACAATGTTGACTTTTTTATTTTTCTTGATTTTTTTTTTTACTTTTTTCCTGTGACTTTTTTTCTTCTGATCAACACAATATTATTACTGTGTAACACAATAATAATACTATATTAATATTTAGTATCGTAATATTAAAATTACAAACTTCTAACAAAAAATTTATCTAAAATTGTGGGGCCTAAATACATTTTTAAAAAATTCTAAAATCCATAATTTCTTCCCCTCATTCTTTTTTCGTGGAACCACAAGTGCATCCCAAATTTCTTCCCAAAAAAATATGAATAAGATGAATGAGGCATGTGCGGAGTAATTTGGAAATGAGATAACCACTCTAGTACAACTGTTTTTGGGGCTAACACCGGCCTTTAATTTTTATCTTTTTTTTGCCTTAATTTTTTTCCGTCATTGAGTTGCGTTGATTTTTTTTCCCTTTTTCTTTTATATTGACTTCTTTTATGATATTATTTTTCTCGCCAATTATCATCTTTGATTTTTTTTTTAAAATTATATTTTTTCCACTACTCAACAATTTAAATAAAAATCAAGAGAAAAAAAATGTCAACGTTGTTAACCCGACATTCAACATCGGTCAACAACGGCAAAAAAAGATCAATCGAAAAAAGAGTCAACCGAGTTATAAAAAAGAAATTCAACGTCGGATTACACGATTTTGAAAAATCGGGGTCATTGGTTAAAATTGGTTAATTAATGAAATTGGGGTTAAATTATGTTTGGATAAATTTTTAGGGGGTTTTAGAATATTTTGACCGTTACTTCTTAACCGTTGACCGTTACTTCTTAACGGTCAAGCAGACGAAGCGACTAAATGTGTTAAAATGTGACAAAATTAGTGTGTATTTTGTTGATGGCGGTAAATGGGGGATCAAAAGTGAAAAACGTGCAAACTTGGGACCAAAACTGTAATTATCCCAACATTAAAGTTACAATAAAACTTATACACATGCAATAATTATGTCCAAAAAAAATATTGGTGAGTATTTTGATAATGCTTTTTATTTTTAATTATTTTCTAATTTGAAATTGTTAAATGATTTTATTGGAATTTTTTTTATTTTTTACTATAATTTTTTTTTCTTGTATTATGTTTTCCATGCCATTACAAGGGCTTATTCGACCCTATACTCGGTGATAAACATTGGGTGGGTTTTCTGCTGCCACGTGTCATTTTTTGTATGTTATAATATATTGAGTTAAATACAGTTTACACCCCTGTACTATCACCACTGTCGCATTTACCCCCCTGTACTATGAAATGCGACAAAACACCTCCTCACCTTACCAGTCTACTCTCACATATCTAACGGTGTTAGTGTCTGCTGTGTAATTATATTTTTACCCTTTCTTTTATTTGATAGAAGTAGCCATTTTTAGACATTGTAATTTGGGAAAAAAAATATCCAACACGTACAGCAAAACGGAAGGGAGAAACTTTCGCCTCTTCCCTGTCATTCATCTTCTCCCCTGCGATTCAACACACCATAGACGTCTTTGAAGCAATTTGAAGAGAACTTGGTGTAGACAAAGGTAAGCTCTGAAATTTTCGCTTAATTTAGGGTAGGGATTTTTTGGGGGTTTTATCCCACGCAAAATTTGTGTTTAGATCTTCAAGGCTTGGGTAAACAACCCTACTTTCATAGAATTATCAATATAAAATTGACGGTTTTCGATTAGTATTTACAATACAAGCTCTATTTTTTTAATGTTATGTTTTTTTGGATTTGCGGATTTTGGGGTTTACGGGTGAAGAATTTTGGGGATTTTGGAAATTTTTGAAATTCAGTTTTGGGAATCTACTTGAAAAGGGCTTTGAAGAGAGGGTTTCTATACTCAGTAGAATTTAGCGATTTTTGTGTTTAGGGGTTTTCAAAATTTTGGGAATTTTGGGGATTTTAGCTACTGTAATTCACCTATTTTCATGTTTTTATGCAAGTTAAAATGTCAAATACGTTTTTTACCTTTAGAATTAATCATGGAGGGAGATTTGAAAGTTATGTTGATTATGTTGGGGGAATGGTTTCAATCGTGCCGAATATTGATCCCGATTTTATGTCGTATTTTGAGCTGCTATATATGGTTAAAGAACTTGGATATCGCATAACTTCAAGATGTTCGATCCGCGGCGCTTCGATTGCATCGTCAAGTGGTTCCTGAAAAATATGACATGTAGTGTTAGGACCTAAAACACGCATTTTGAGAATTTGAAATACCGGAAGAAATTTTTAAACCGAGTAATTATGAATTAAAAAAAAAATTAAAAAAAATTTCTAGAATATAAATTCTTTTCAGAAAATTTGGGTAAAAAAAAAAGGGTTGAGAATGAAAATTATAAAGAAATTGAGTACAAATTAATGAAGAATGATGCATTCCTGTTATACACAATTAGAGGGGTGTTTTGGTCAGGATTTTTCCAACGGCTACTTCAACAGTCAGTCAACATTTGAAAGGGACAACTTTTGTAACAGAGATGGACGGCAGGGGGGCGTTTTGTCGCATTTCATAGTATATGGATGTAAATGCGACAGTGGTGATAGTAAAGGGGTACAAATTGTATTTAACCCTAATATATTCCCTGCTTGAGTTCATCTTAAGGGATATTAGAAAATTAATAAAAAGAACACGTGGCAGCAGAAGACCTACCTGGTGTTTATCACCGGATCTAGGGTCGAAGGAGCCCTATTATAAGCTCCTATATAAATTTATTTTTATTTGAAAATTATTATTATTTTTTTTGTTTCAAATTAATGATACATACACATGTATCTACCATACAAAATAAATAATAAATAAATAAATAGATAAATACAAATAAAAAGGGGAAAATGTCAATTGACAATACAAACAAAATTAGCTAGCCATGTAGATTAAAAAAATGGAATAATTGTGGTTCCTTCGACCCTACACCCGGTGAAAAACACCGGGTGGGTCTTCTGCTGCCACGTGTTCTTTTTTTTATTTTTCTAAAAACCCTAAAGGTAAACCCTAGCGGGGAATCTATTATAAAATACAAAAAAGAGACACGTGGCAGCAGAAGACCTACCCGGTGTTTTTCACCGGGTGTAGGTTCGAACAAATCGAATAATTGTTGAGAGACCCACTACGAGGGCCATTACTACAAGGGCCCACCCACTTTCAATTCATGTACACGTGTCAAATGCTGATTAGCATCCGTTTTTATGTTTTAAATAGGCAGACCGGCTCAAATTTGCTCCCTTTCGTCAAGTGTAGAGAGAGTTAATGAATTATAGGAAAGGGCCCCTAGATTATATTAATTGGAAAACCAAAATTAATTGGAAAACCAAAATTAATTGATATAATCTTTTTTCAAATGATAAATTATTTTTCATAAATGTATTTTTATTAAATAATCACCTTAAATTTATTATTAAATAATTAAAATATAATTATAATAATCAAAAAATCCGGGTCGTTGAACTCGGTTGAACCGGTCCAACCGTGATCCAAATATCTATCCGGTTTTACATCCGGTTCAGTTCTGAAAACATTGGTACTATGTCGCACACGTGGGGGTAATATGATCACTGCGAGCCGTGTTTGTCTACTAAGGGCGAGTTGTTTTGTAACCCGCGGTTTGTGTCAATTGAATGAAGAGAGCCATGCGATCCTCCTGGTTGGTCCGAATGTAGTAACTTGCAAGTTGTTTTGTAACTCCCAAAGTGGGCCTTTTTCCAGTCCATGTCATGGTGCAGGTTTTGCACCCTTATCTCGGACATTGGATCGAATGTAGTCACATCCATTTTAGGGGTGTGAACGAGCCGACTTCGGCTGCTTTGGCCAGCTCGAGCTCGAGTTCGAGCTCATCGAGTCAATTTTTTTTGGCTCGAGCTCGAGCTCGGGCTCATTTAGTTTATTTATTTATTTATCATTATTTAATTTTTTATTATAAATTATTTATAGGAAAATAAAATAAAATTATAAAATAAATAATGAACTCTAGTTATATTTTTTTTAATTTTAATATTATTATTATTATAATATTTTATATGATTATGAATTATCTAAGTAATATAAATTTGTTTCTATTTAAATACTATAAATATTTATAATTATAGACTAGTTACTATTTAGTTAATATATATATATATATATATATATATATATATATATATATATATATATATATATATATATATAAATTAAAAAAAAAAGCAACTCGCAAGTTGTCGAATAAGTAAATTTGGGCTCGAGCTCGAGCTCGTCCGAAGCTTGAGTTTGAGCCGGCTCGGCTCGTTTACCACCCGTACGTAATTCACCTTCTCAAATTGTACTTAAGGCACTTGAGCCCGTAGCACAACGAATGGTAGATAAATCAAATGGAGAAATATTTATTTCTTATTGAGCAAAGTAGTTCATGATAATTTATGGCTTCATTCAATATATATATGACTTGGAGCTGGGGCTTGAGAGAGTATTCGATGAAAGTATCTGTGTATTTTCTTTAGTATGAATTTGATTTAGAAAATTCAAAATATGTATATGCATGTAAAGATCAGGAGAAATTGATTTCATGCATGGAAACAAAAAAATACTTAAGAATTAAGCTTTTACATGCATTTTGGTTATATATATTACGCCATGTACTAGGGTTCTACAATTAGGAGATACGAAATCCGATCTCATATCTATATATAGGAACAAAAAATAAAAGTCACGTGAATTAATGACAATATTGATGCCCACGTGCGCTCTATGCTCCGTTAAGTGAAGCCTTTGAAACTAGATAGATACAAGTCACTGAAGGCATTTACTGCGAATAAATTTATTTGAAACGACATTAAAGTCGTCGAGGATATATGGTCCAGGGCAAATTAAAAGTAATCGAGTTGTCTGTTATATGAATATTATTATCTGATACGGTTTTTTCTAGTTGAGTTCGATAGAAAAACTCGAATTGCATAAAATACATGTTGGTGAAAATATTCACAGCTGTGAACCGAACGAAACTGCTTACTTACTGTGTCTGCAATAATAATAATAATAAGAAGAAAGGGTGAGGTGATCGATAATATGGAGCATATATAGAACACACAATTTGCCAGATGATGATTGTTACCTGCAGTTTTGGGTAACACTATTAATGTTTATTTTTTTAAGAGTTATATGCACCGGTAGCAATATTTATTTCTATATTCATCTATACATGTACGATTGCATTATTAAAAACAATTAATGCATGCAGTTAATAACGCAGCGTTGGGTCTTTTACTACCAGTACTAGCAGCCTTAATTCACTGCCCATACATGTGACTATATCCTAATTTGTAGGCTGTATGTTTTTAAAAGGGTTTAATACAAAAACAAACACCCCTGTACTATGAGTTTTATATCATATATCTCCTTTACTACACATAAATACAAAAACTCTTCTCACATTACATTTTTTCCAAAATATGACGAAAATACCCCTACTCAAAGCATATATATATAAGGCCGGTTTGTAATTTGAGCCACTTTCCACTATATATTTTACCATTTTCAGTCAATTTTACGTGGGAAATTGCTTAGATTTTTTTTTTTTACTTTTATGAATTAAACCTTTTATTTTTGTCATTTTGAGTTTCTTCATTTTTTTTTTCTTAAATGTCTTCAGGTAGTAAATCAAAAGTATATTTTGCAAACACCTAAAAACAAATTATGAAAAAAAAGAAGCTCATAAACGATTTTTAAAATCTTTTGCAAACACCACTAAATCACATTTAATTTTTGGTAGGTTAGATATTAATAATTAATTAATATATAAGAAAAGTTTACTAGATATTTTTAATTTTGAATTACTGTGAAAAAAGAACAGCATTGTTAATGTTCTGGCAATGGAAACATCCAAGTAAGAAACAATAACTGCCAAGTCTACATCACAATTTCATCGCCAACTTAATGCAATTCAATTGAGTTTCTCACTAGCAGCAGAAATTGTACGAGAATTAAAAGAAGAAAAAAAATACCGATAGCGAAATTGGGATATCCTTTTGAGAAAATAAAATTAAGCAGATTATTCTTTTTTTTTTTACTCATAATCCATATGAATTTTTCATCGTTAGCAAAGATGATTTTCGGTTTTGCTTCTTTTAAAATTACGTGCTTTTTCTTTTACTTTTATTTATGTAACAAATAACAATTAAATCAATTATTTATGTATTATACACTACTGAAAGATCGGCTTTCATGACGCCCTAAAGCGTCACTACATCGAGATATTGTGACGCTTTGACTTTTGTGACGCTACACAAAAGCGTCACATAGGTGGCCGTCATAATAGATTTTTGTGACGCTAATCGTCGTCTCCAAAGCTACACTATTATGACGCCTTATACGTCCCAAATACATAGCTTTTACGATGCTAAGCGCGTCACATTATGAATTATTTTGTGACACTGATAGGCGTCACATTATATGAATATAATGACGCTTTCGAGTGTCTCTAGAAGTTTAACACGTGTCTTAATAACTATTTGTTGCGACGTTTTATGTGCCATTAAGAACTATTTGTTGCGATGATTTATGTGCCATTAGAAGAGTAGTGGTGAAGCCTTAATTCGTCTCATAATATTGTTAGAAGATTTTATTCTCGTTTTGTTAGAAGCCTTAGTACAGTAACACTTCAATCATTCAACATAATCCATACATAAACAATCATAAACCATTTACACATCACTTGCATAGTAAAACTTGTTCTTAAAATGAATTCATTCATTTCAATCGTTCAAAATTACAAAAAAAAAATATTAACAAGCATCCCAATATCTAGAGAATAAAACATCTCCACTTAATATTCTCATGTAAAACTAACACACCTGTACTTTTTCAATTCTTGTAAAAAGAAACTTCTAAGATTTAATTCATGATAATCTACACTGGAAAACAATCTTCAAATATGCATACCAATGTAGGACTTGCCCATAAAACTGCTTGCAAAATTTTCTTCGGTATTGTTTATGGATCCATAGTAACCTATTAAAATAATCAGATATCAGTGGAATTCAAATAAATAAAAAATCAAAATGTTGGAGCGTTTAATAAGAGATCAATACCAAGTAATACGGCCAAGTAACTTCAATCGTATAACCGACTATCTTTTGCGCTTCCCATTACTGCAAAATAATTATCACATTATAAATGAATAAAGTAACCACTATTTCACATCTGTAATCTAGAACATACTAAAACTTTAGATTAAAAGCACATAAATTAAATAACTTACAAAATAAACCCGAAGAGGTTGTGTAATAGGACCTCTCAGATATTTTTATAAAATCTCATTTTTATAAGGTTAATATGAGTAACATCCAATAAACAGGTACCCAACCTTTAGGTCAAGACGCACGATGGATACATTTATTTGATTAGAAAGATCGAACATATTCAACTGGTCAGTAGATAGCAAATGAATAAGTTCATGGATAACTCTAATCTTTACAGAGAGATTGGTTAACTCATCTTCTTCAGGTCAAAAGAATAAAAATTAAAAGCAATTAAGGTCCTGCAAATTTCATATGTGTTTAGTTTTCCCATTTATATAGCTTGTAATGATAACTTACAAAATTATATAACAAAAAATGGTAGATTATATAAAACATAAAGTCTACATCATACCTCGAAAGTTGTCAATCATGAAATTCATAATCTCTTGACCTCGAAAACTTTCTTCTATGATTACCTATTAGGAGAATCAAATAAATTAAGGAAAAATGAATAGTCATATTAAAAATAGATCTCTTTTAATAATCGAACTTCAATTATAATAAAATGAGAAGATGAACTTCAATTCATACCATCAATTAGACATCAAGGTACATTTCCGCATTCTCTTGCTGAACAAAGTTTGCTTTCTTGAATAGATATATATCATCACAAATTAAATGACCCAAGCAAATCTCAGGTCACATAATTTTTTTTATTTAAAATCAACTATTATAAACCAAAAATATCACCGTCTCAGTGTCTTTACTGTAAATAACCTGCATAAAGCACATAAAACTAATACACGATTTTTCTTAACCACCATTGCACCAAATCAGTTCATTTTATACCAAAACCTATAAAAGAAACCAATATTGTTCATGCATACAAACACATACATACACAAACACAAAATCATATCTTCAGATTTTCAACATGAACAAATTTTACCTCATCAATCTTAACAACATTAGCCAGCTCTAGCCGCAGTCCTGCCCCCCTATTAACAAAGAAACAAACAAACAGCAGGGGCATGGATTATTCCACAATATTACAAATTATAGCTAGTATTAAAAGACAAAATATTCTTATTCTATCAAATATAGAAGTTAATTATTTGAAGAAATAAAAAAGTGCTGAAGCCACATACACATCGCACCTTACACAAATTGAGAGATTCCACACTAGGGCATCATGAGAAAAATAAGATCACAGTTAAAATCATTTTTGTAATTCGTAAACACCAAAGACATGTATAAATACCTAATTTTGAGTCCCACGAATCATATGAGCACTACTCAATTTCAATTATAGAAAAATAGGGTTTTCTTTTTCTTTTCTTCCATCTCAAAAGATTGAAATCAACCTCTGGTATCTCAGCTTTCGCCGGGCCAAAATTAAAACCCTAGCAAAAAAACAAAATCATAACAATAACAATTTAGTTGTACCTCGATGGGGTTACTAAGTAAAAACTCGCGTACGTGTCATCTTCGTCGGATTAGAGAGCGCAATTGTGCAAAAGATTGAGAATAGGGCATCCATTTGCAGCGGCGTTATGAGAAAACTAAATTGGCAGAAGAGGAGAGAAATGGGATAGAAGGGTTTAGGAGAAAATTGAGGGAATTGAAGGGTTACGATAATTTTTGGTGAATATAATGTTCGGTGAAAATGAATTTGAATTATTTTGGTGAACACTGAGCGCTAATTCTACGTTTTTCCTTTTTTTTTCTGTTTTTTTTAATTGAAAAAGAATTATATAATTAATATAACCATGTTATGACGCCCTACAATAAGTGTCGCTATAGTGCCGTTATTTTATGGCACCTTTAGTTGAAAGCGTCACAAAATATAAATTTTGATAAATAAAGAAAAGGAATAATAAATTCACGGGACCAAAGTACCGCTTATCTAGTTTAAGGCGTCATAATTGTATAGCTATTGATACGCCTTTCTAATACCGTCATATTAAGCCGTTATTAGAGCGTCACAAAAGACTATTTTTCTAGTAGTGATATTAAGATACTCCCTCTAGCTTATTAATTCAAATTTATTAAGTGTATTTTCTCTTATAACATCATTAAATGATAATGTTATTTTACTTATTTTTTTTTAAGATTCTTAATATTTATGCAAATATAAAAAAATGACAGTTAAAAAGGAACAGATAAAGTAAATGCCGAATCTAATCTAGTGAAACTAATGGTAATTAGAGGAGGCCGTCTCATTTGAGATAGAACACGGGATATTTCACGCTAGAAAGATCGTTTGGAAGTTAGTTACCAGTTAGGGTTTGCTATGAGTGGAGGAGATCAATTCATCAATTGTTTCATTTCTTGAGTTCTTGTTTATTCATTTTTGAAACATCTTTGCATGTTGCATTCAGATTCCACAACTGAATCTTTTAAAACAGTTATTTCATATATATATAATTGGTGACAATTACTTTTATATTTTTTTTTGGGTAATTTAATACTCGATATTTGATTTTCTTTTCTACTAAAATACAATAAATTTATTTTAAATATGCAAAATACTAGAAAATAGGAAGCATGTATCTATCCACAGCAGCTCATATACGTACCCCACTTAGCTACTTAATTTTCTCATCTAACCGAATTTGAATTCTGAGACCTAATCATCTTTATTTTGTCCCCTTGGCTTTCACTATTTACTCAACATTTTACACATGTTAAAAACAAAACAGCTGCAGGTTGTATTAATTAATAACCAGAGGAAGAAAAAAAAACATCACCCTTCGTTTTATATATGTGCGTGTGTGTGTTTTATGAGACCTACGACATTCTATACACACCCGACCCGTTCTTGAGAATTCAGGGCCTCTAGGCGGGATTTAAAGAACAACTCAAAACGAGACCCCCTATTAAAAAAAAAAAAATCAATTTGTTTTTATTCAAGGTTGTTCGAAATTGAATGTACTAAAAAAATATAAATAACATTCCATTTAAATATATTTTCGAAATATATGAATATAAAACAACTAAAAATATGGAAAAATTTCAAAATTAACAGGACGATTTGCTGGTTCACTTCCTCCCCGTGGCGTATAATCTTTATAGCAAATAGACTTATTAAATATTTATAAAAAGAAACTTGAATAAACTAATAAGAAAATTGTATAAATATCTTTTGATAATTGATGTTCTAAAATATTATATATTATAATAAAAAAAAAAGTACTAATAGATAAAAATATATTTGGCAGCTCTAAATTTTCGTAAAAATCCGGAGGCTTACTTACCCTCCCATGAATACACACAGCAACACACCATTAATAGATACATAGTTAGTCTATATAAAGATATATTTGGCAGCTTAATAGGTTACATATTACTTGCTGCAGGTAAATAATAAGAGTACGTACTGAATATGGGAAGGTCCCCATGTTGTGACAAGGTGGGAATGAAGAAAGGGGTATGGACACCTGAAGAAGATAATAAACTCTTTACTTATATGCAACAACACGGCCATGGCAACTGGAGAGACCTCCCTCTCAAAGCCGGTACGTACGTATCTACAATATGCATACGTTTGTTTTTCCCAAATACATATATCGTGTTATTTGCAAGCTATATTGTCCGACAGTGAAGTTTTTACAGTGCACCTATTTTATATGTAAATATGCATGGCTAACGAAATGTTTGTATAGGGCTTCAAAGATGTGGGAAAAGCTGCAGATTAAGATGGATTAATTATTTGAGGCCTGATATTAAGAGGGGGAAGTTCAGCTTTCAGGAAGAGCAAACCATCATTCAGCTGCATGCCCTTCTTGGAAACAGGTGATTATTAATCGTTAATCTGCAAATAATCACACACACATCCATGTATATATGTTCGCGCACGTGCAACTTTGTCAGCGTTGAAATGTTTTTTTTTAATATAATATATAAATTAAAGAAAATGTGCTTAATTAACTGGAATATTTTTAATATATACATTATAAATATATATGTGTGTGTGTGTGTGTAATTTAGTCCATGTCTATTTTTAATTTGTGCCAACATTTCGTTAATTACAACTTTGCATGCCTTCCAAAACTAATCACCCGATATATATATACGTCATCCCAGATTAGATATAAATCTATAATTATAATAAATTTGAAAAGTAGTCTTGACGAGATGTGAGTTATATTAAATATTCAACCAAAATTCAACAAACTACATGGTCTGTACTATGCTACACTGGGTAGATATTTATCATTTATATACACAAAAAAACAGATACCTTCCTCTAAGTTAAGTTTAGTTACATTTATAGTTTTCCATATGTGGCATGCGACGAGGGATAGGAGTTCGCAACTTGATGTGCATGGTTGAACAATAATTTATTGAAATTTTTGACTAACGATTGAAGTTTTTTAGAGAAGAAAGATGCAATGACGAGGTACATATATAACTGTTAATGTGAAGGAGGTAGCTAGCTAGACTGCAATGTGTTAAAATATATTATTTTTAAGTATTTACATAAGAAAGAAAGAGCAAAATTATCTTCCAAAATTACTATTTCTTTTAGAAAATATTATAGAAAGATTAAAACTACTAGACAATGAGTTAGCTAAACGACATTGAATTTTTAAAGGAGGTTTCTATAATATTTTAAAATACAAGGGGCGTACATGTAATTTGACATAATTTCACGGGCGGACGATTTACTCAATAATTTCTCCCCCCAAAAACTCTTAAATTATTCCGATATTTCAGCCCACAAGAAACGCCCGTGGGTCCGCCATTGTCTATATGTACAACATAGCAGAGAGCTTGCCGTTGGTATTCCTACTGTGTACAAGCACGAACAAAATAAATGTGATTTCTCATGTGTCAAGTATTAAATGCCACTGTACAAATAAATATTCCCATTGTATTTTTTTTTTGTTTTTTTTTTTTTTTTTCTCTTGAAAGGATAGTTATGTTGGTTAATATTATCAATTTACTAATGAAAGGATAGTTATCTTAACTATGAAATGATTATTGGATTTTTACATTTTGTTTTGTGTAACAAATTAGATGGTCAAGGATATATAGCGCAACACTTACCGAAGAGGACAGATAACGAGATAAAGAATTATTGGAACACAAATTTAAAGAAGAGATTAGCTAAAATGGGGATTGACCCAACCACTCATAAACCCATCAACTGTGTCCTAATTGGCCAGCCAAAGGACCTTAGCCACATGGCCCAATGGGAGAACACTCGGATCGAGGCCGAAGCCAGGATCGTCAGCGAGTCCAAGCTGGCTATCTCAGACATATCCGCCACCGCCACCACCGCCGCACCACCACCACCACCACCACCTTGTCTGGACATACTAAAAGTATGGCAAGGGATGACGTGGACAAGTCCCGGAAGAGGTGACATCGTAACGAATAACGATTTTTTCGCCTCAGACAACATGCTAATGACCATCTCGAACGAAACCACCGCCTCCGCTCCTCCTCCACCACCACCACCAGCATGGCCACCTTGTTTGGACATGATAAAAGTATGGACAAATCCCAGAAAAGACGACAACGTGGTTGTGACTACTACCACGCCTAACGTAGGATTAAGGGCCCACGAAAGCACATTCCCGAACAACGGTGGAAACGACTATGCGATTGGCAATTATCAAGATGAAAAGATAAATGGCATATTAATCGAGAATCCATCAATCATCACAGATCCTATAATTAGTTACTCTACTAATTATAATATTGATGATTACTTAACAAGTTCTTCGAACTTGTTAGCCACCGATCGTCAAGCTAGTATTAATGCTTCCGCCACCGGGACCAACGATGATTTTTTCTTCGAAGATAACAAGGGTAACTACAGTTGGAGTAATATTCTAAACATTGTTAATTCGCCAGCGGATTGGCCGGTTTTCTAGACAATAAAATTAAGTGCATTCCAATTTTCATACATTGGATAATGCTGGCGTTATTCCTTATAACAAAGTTTGATTAGGTTCGTATTGAGTTAAGTACCTTGCCTTAGATTGTTTAATAAATTGTAACACTAGTTATGTCGTATCAGGTTCAGTTGTATTGATTAATTATGTCTTCCAACACTAATTCTGTCACTAAACATTCATTTTTAGCAACAAATTAGTTGTCCGTCTCGAATGTCTGTAGCAAAATCTCAATTTTCTAGTGGTGCGTCGTCCTTATTGATTTTAATTTGCGAGATATCCCGAGGTACGTTTGTATAGAGACAATATTTTGTATTACAAACTATTATTAAAACTCCAAATTTAATTTTAGAACAATTCCTTAAACCTCGAGAAGTAGAAATAAGGGTGAAATTGTAATTTATGAAATTATCTCTTTACTTTAAGAGAAATAAAAAAGAATTAGGATTAGATATATTGCAAATTTTGAAAACTTCAAAAACTTACTCCAGACCACCACCAGCCCTCCCGTGTCCTTTTTTTCTTTTATCCTTTTTTTTAACTCACTCCAGCAGATATTATTTTTCTCTCAATTCCGGCCGTTCCAACCCGTTCCATACGCGATATGGCCGTTCTATGGTTCCGTCTCGCCCATCCCGCCGTTATCCCGGTGTTTCGGCGCATTATAGTACAAAAATCGGTTTGGTTAGAGATTTCGAAAAGGAGGGTACCGTTCCTGTTCTGTTCCGGTGAACCCTGAATGTGACACCGGAAACCATTATGTCCAAATACTTGAAAGTTGAAAAAGCAAGTATAGCAGCGAATCTCGAATAAAATGTTCAATTGTACTCAGAGATTACGCAAATTCGACACGAAATCAGGTGCTAACAATAAAGCATTCCAGAATTAGCGACTTCAGCCCGAGATCGCAGAGATTACGCAAATGCGATACGATTACTGATTCTGCTGCTACGCAAAAAACATTCCAGCTATCCGCCATTTTTCCAGTTGAATTTTCCCGACGAAGGTTTTCAGTCTGTAATACGAATCAAAGCCCTAACTAACTTAGGTACGCGGAATTAAATAGTTAATTAGGTGAAAAAGAGATTCTGCACTAGATTAATAGTTAACTTGCCGCCATTTTTGTTAGCTTTAAACAGTAGTGTATCACGGAGAGACGAGAATGGGGGGTTCGTTCACTGTTCATTACCCGCACTAGTCGGGTCTTGGGCCGGGTGAAAACATAAAGCCCGAATACAAAATAAATCCGAGTCCGGACAACTCAAAATTGATTAAAATTTTATTTAGGCCCAAATTGCATATGTTAACACGATTACGAATTATAATAATTAAACTTTTTAAATAGATAGACATGGTTCCGGTTTGTACTATATTAAATGGTAATGATTCTTGTATTATCTATTTTCGAGGGTATCCGCCCCGCTGCTTTTCATATTCGACCCATTTGCTAATTTTTGTAACATATTGATTTATGGGTAAATTACAAATACCCCCGAGGCATGATCAATTTACAAAAAAACTCCTCTTGTTTGGATAATTACATCTACCCCTCAACTATGTTTTTTTCTTACACCTCCACCCTTATGGTGTCAAATTCAACATAATCATCTAGATTTTCATGCAATGTGCTCTAGTTTGTACGCGTTTTGAGTAAAAATACAGTTTCTGATGCACCACAATCTGATATATACAAGCCAAAAAACACATATTATGATCATCTTGCTTCAAAATGTAGAGTTCGAATGAGATAAAACGGGTACAAAAGTGATAATATTCTATATAATCTCAAAGATTCCACTAAATTTGAGGAGTTGAGGGGGTGGTTGTAATTATCCAAACAAGAGGGGGTGGCTGTAATTTACCCATGAATTTATTGTGCATATCAAAATAAATTTACACTGTAATATGCAATGTTATTAGAACCGGACCGGACCGGACCGACAGGTCGAACCGGCTCAACCGGGAACCGGCGGTTATCCGGTCCGATTCATCATTAAAAATCGGGGGAATGAAAAACCGGGGTCAGATGCCCAGAACCGGGAAAATCGGCCGGTTGGACCGAAAAAGCAAAATGGTGAAACCCCGATTTTCGCAAAATATGCTATTTTATCACCCCAAAAGGAAAAGATATTTTTTAATAAATGAAACTTATACACGAACTTACACAGGTTAGGAAATTATGAGTAGAACTTGAAGAATTTGAATTTATCTCCTTCTCGGGTTAAAGAGAACCACAGATCTATATCAAAGAGATATATCCAATTCAGATTATCGTCAAAAGGCTGAATCTTAGTGCCGGTCGGATGTGGCTTTGTGGCTGTGCTATCGGAGGAGGTGGTTAGACACGGCCACGTGGCGGGTTGGGTCCGGGTTCGGATCGGACCCGTCGGGCCCGGGTCCAACTTTTAGGGGACCAGAAATCGACCACTGGGGAGTCGGGTCCGGGGCGGGTTCACACGGGTTCATCCGGGTCCGGGCCGGATTCGGGTCGGGTCCGGGTCCAAATCGATTTTCCAAATAATTACAAGAAAGAAAAAAAAACTTAAATTAAAACTTGAAAAAACTTGATATTAACTTTAAATTCAAAATTACAAAAAATAAAAAATAAAAAATTTAAACACTAAATAATTTTAGAAAAAAATGAAACGATTAAGACCTTGAGACATAAACTCAATAAAATGAAAGTTGTGAAGATTGAATTAGGGATATTTATAAGTGAAAATAATAATTGAGAAATTTTTCAAAATTTTAAAATAAAAAAAAAATCAAAATTCAATCTTTCTTTTAAATTAAATCGTAATTATTTATATTTTTCAAATTTAAATATATATGCATTTGTTATTAGTGAAGATTTTTAATATTAATAATAGTGAACACGACAATTAATAATTTATTAAAAATTAGTTATACAAATTATTATAATCACTTTACATTATTATTTATATATATTTGTAGTTAGGATTAGTATTATAATAAGTAACTTTGCCCGAGTGATTCGCAGTCTATTAACCCCTTAGGACAGTGGTTGGACTTGGGGTGGGGTTTGATATTTTGACTTTTCGTCTATTTTTCCCCCCGAAACGTGGAAAGAGTTAATGAATTATAGGAAGGGCAAATGGCAAATAGGCCCATGACAAGGGCACTTAATTAAAAGAGGGACATCCAAGTTTTTTGTTTTTCAAATAAATCCAGTCTATTCAAACTTATTTGCAAATAAGGAAAATCCCTTTATATATACCAAAATTACCCCCAATTCATTGAAACCCATTTCAACTCCAATTTCATGATTTACACCCCAATTTAGCTCAATTTCATCAATTAACCAATTTTAACCCTTTTCAATTTTGACGCGCCACCACCGGAGATCGCCGGTCTCCGGCTTTGAATTTTTTTTTTTTTTTTTGAAAAACTTTTTTCCCCCATAATTTTCTTTCCGGCCGGTCAACGGCGCGGTCTCCGGTGTTGACTTTTTTTTTTCCTTTTTTTTTTTTTATAATTTTGTTTTTTCTTTAAAAAAATATTTTAATTAATATTACTGTCATGGCTGCTAAATTACTGTCTCCGGCAGTTATTTAACTGTCGGAGACAGTAATTTAACTGTAAATTGATCTTTTTTTATTTTTTTTTCTTCAAAAATATTTTAATTAATATTATTGTCTTTGCTACTAAATTACTGTCTCCAGTAGTTATTTAACTGTCGGAGACAGTAATTTAACTGTTAATTGATTTTTTTTTAAAATATTTTAATTAATATTACTGTATTCGTTGCTAAATTACTGTCTCCAGCAGTTATTTAACTATTAATTGACTTTTTTTATTCTTCAAAAAATATTTTTAATTAATATTACTGTATTCGTTGCTAAATTACTGTCTGCAGCAGTTATTTAACTATCGGAGACAGTAATTTAACTGTTAATTGACTTTTTTTTTTTTTTTTCTTAAAAAAATTATTTTAATTAATATTACTGCCTTGGCTGCTAAATTACTGTCTCCAACAGTAATTTAATTGTCTTAGACAATAATATTAATAATATTACTGTTCGGGAAAATAATATTCATAATATTACTGTCCCAAACAATAATATTACTGTCTGAGACAGTAATTTAGTAGTCAATATATTAATATTAATTAAAATATTTTTTTTCTAAGAAAAAAAAATTCAAAAAAAAAAAAAAGTCAACGCCGTTGACCGGCCGGAAAAAAAAGTTTTCAAAAAAAAATAAAAAAATTCAACGCCGGTCTCTGGCCGGAAAAAAAAACATTTCAGAAGAAAAATTATTTTCTGAAAAAAAAAATTGGGGGTTAATGTGATATATTTGTTTAAATCCGGGGTCAATGTGTAATATTAAGGAAGTTAGAGCATAATGGGTGGAATTGATAAGAATTATATTATGGAGGGTATTTTAGACTAAAGACATAGAGATGAGTTTAATTGAGAGACAGTTTTTTTTGTGGACTAAAATACATTTGAATCCCATGTGATGGGCCTTTTTGCCATTCGCCCTTATAGGAAAGGGCCCCTAGATTATATCAATTAATTTTGGTTTTCCAATTAAATTCATCTATTTGATTGATTGTGCTAACAATTTTTTTTCAAATGATAAATTATTTTTCATAAATGTATTTTTATTAAATAATCACCTTAAATTTATTATTAAATAATTAAAAAACCTGGGTCGAACTCGGTTGAACCGGTCCAACCGTGACCCGAATGTCTATTCGGTATTACGTCCGGTCCAGTTCTGACAACATTGGCAATATGGCGCACACATGGGGGTGATATGATCACTGCGAACCGTGTTTGTCTACTAAGGGCGAGTTGTTTTGTAACCTGCGGTTTGTGTCAATTGAATGAAGAGAGCCATGCGATCCTCGTGGTTGGTCCGAATGTTGTAACGCGCAAGTTTTTTTCTAACCCCCAAAATGGGCCTTTTTCCAGTCCATGTCATGGTGCAGGTTTTGCGCCCTTATCTTTGACATTAGACCGAATGTAGTCACATCCACTTTAGGGGTGTGAATGAGTCGAGCTCGAGCTCGAGCCAAAAAAAAAAAAATTGATGAGCTCGAGCCAATTTTGATGAGTTCGGGCTCATTTAGTTGTTTTTTTTAATTTAATTTTTTTATTAAAAATCATTTAATGTTTTATTAAAAAATATTTATAGGAAAATATAAAAAAATATAAAATAAATAATGAACTCTAGTGATATATTTTTATTTTTATTTTTATATTATTATTATAATATTTTATATTATTATGAATTATATATATATATATATATATATATATATATATATATATATATAAAGAAGAAAGCAGCTCGCGAGCTGTCGAATAACTAAATTTGGGCTCGAGATCGAAAAACCCGAGCTCAAGTTCGAGCCGGCTCGTCCCGTTTACCACCCCTAATCCACCTTCTCAGATTGGGCTTTAAGGCACTCACAACGAATTGTAGATAAATCAAATGGAGAAATATTTATTTCTTATTGAGCAAAGTAGTTCATGATAATTTATGGCTTCATTCAATATATGACTTGGATTGGGGCTTCTGGGAGAGTATTTTCTTTAGTATGAATTTGATTTAGAAAATTCAAAATATATATGTATATGCATGTAAAGAGGATAAATTGATTTCAATTCATGGAAACAGAAAAATACTTAAGAATTAAGCTTTTACATGAGTAAGAGCATCATGCATTTCGTTATATATTAATTCGTCGGAATTTGTTTATGTAACTAGGAACCCCATTACGCCATGTATGTACTAGTCGATCCTCCACAATTAGGAGATACGAAATCCGATCTCATATCTATCTATATATGGGAACAATATAATAAAGCTCATCACGTTAATTAATGACAATATTTATGCCCACGTGCGCTCTATATATGCTCCGTTAAGTAAAGTCTTTAATTGAAGCTGCAGTACGTTGAGCCGTTGAGCACCTGTAAACTTAATAGATACAAGTCACTGTAGGCATTTACTGTGAATAAATTTATTTTAAACTACATTAAAGTCGAGCATCGAGTTGTCTGTTACATATGAATATTATTATCTGATACGGTTTTTTCTATTCGAGTTCGATAGAAAAACTCGAATTGCAGAAAAAAACATGTTGGTGAGAATATTCACAGCTAACAGAAGTACTATTGCTATTTTCATGCCGTGAACTGAAATTGCTTACTTACTGTCTGCAATCATAATAATAATAATAATAAGAAAGGGTCGGTGAGGCAATAATTTATTAGAGCATAGAACACACAATTGCTAGATGATATGATTGGTACCTGCAGTTTTGGGTAAACAATAATGTTTATTTTCTTAACAGTTATATGCACCGGTAGCAATATTTATTTCTATATTTATCTATACATGTACGATTGCATTATTAAAAACAATTATTATATGCAGTTAATAACGCAGCGTTGGGTCTTTCACTACCAGTACTAGCAGCCTTCACTGCCCATACATGTGACTATCCTAATTTGTAGGCTGTGTTATGAATTCTTGTTTCTCTCTATATATATTACTATGTTAATTCATCTTTGCTTTGTTCTTCTTTATTATTAGTTTCTCAACAGTTATCGGCACGATTGTTCTATTTCCATTTTCGAGTAAAGATGATCCAAGGAAGATGACTCCTTAGCCATAGAAGATGAAAGGGAGTTGATTTTAAATATTTTATTCTTGTTTTGAATTGATAAAATATTAACCATCTTACTTTTGTTGTAGGTGATTTTTCGTTCAATTCACGAGTTTATACTTCAATGTCGGTTTTGGATCTGATAATGTCCGAATTTCAGAAAATGCAAAATACGAAACTTGTAGCATTTTCTGTTGGCTATTCGGAACATTTTGAATCATCGAAATCGGATCTCGATCAAGAGAGATATGCTTAAAATACTCAGCCCTGCCAGAGCTGTCCCTTAAATTTTTGAGATGAACATGATGTTCGAAAAAAAAAAAGGGACGATTATAGGCCTAGAGCCTAGATTACATACGAGATTAAAAATCTCGATTGAGTATATTAGACTTTAAGTCTAAATAATAAGACTCTTGAACATTTGAGTTAGAGGGTATTCCCCATTTATAGTACTATTCTTGCATGATCAAAGTACTATTACGATTTTTATTATATATTGAGGTTTGAAGCCCAAATCGAGCACGTGCAATCAAGTTACTCGAAGATTTGAGTGGTATAATAAGAAGAAAAAAAACCACTTCCTCTATAGTTTATGCAACTTGAAAAGCTCCATCAATCGAAAAAAGAACTCGAAGTTCATAAATTTTAGGCTCAAATTAAAGCCTTTAGTTTAAATATGAAAGCTTGAAAGCTTATGTGGAGGAATATTAAATATAAAGGCTTGAGGCCTAGAATAAATTTGAAGACTATAAGTCTCAATTGAATACATTAGACTCAAGGTCTAAGTGATGATAATCATCATTGAATATTTGAGTTAATGAGTATTTTCCACTCAATGTACTATTATTTTATGATTAAGTACCAATTATAAAGGCTTGACGCCCAAATTAAGTACATAAATTCAAGGTATAAAACTCAATCCTTGAGATTTGAATGGTTTATATGTACTCAAAATGAGTATTCATTTGTGATACAATGATATCAAAAATATCATTAAGTTTAAAATTATCTTTCATAGTTCAAGAATGAACATAACTATAAATTTTGGATCATTGAAGTTAAAGATCCATTTATGTCTCATCATATCACAAAATATTTGTGTTATTGTTATGTGCCTTGAGGACACAAGCCAAATATTTTGATAATGAAAATGTGTCTAGAAGACACCGAGCAAAATATTATTGTTTCAGTTTTCAAGAAACGAGTAATTAATTTGGGGTATGTGTCTTGAACACATAAGTAAAAGTAACATTACAGTTACTTATGAAAAAGAAGAGAGATAGATATTTGATCCTCTCTATAATTTGCTCTCTTTAAATCTTGACTTTGTTGTTTTGATGACGACAAGTAAAATATTTCGATATATGTGTCTTGAATATACATATAATGGAGAATTGTAAGAGAAAATATTCTTTGATTTATGGATCTATATTATGATCATGGAGTGACAACATAAAAACTCAAGTTGCACTCATAATAGCAAAATAAAGATTTTTAATAGCATATCGTACTATAATACGAGTTGTGAGCTAATACAAAACTCGTTCAATTGTTGTTATTCTTTGAAAGTGAAAACAACAATATTAAAAAATTCAAAGAGATATGTTGACATGAAAAGCTATCATGGTGCTAAAGCTTATTTACTATAAATTTTATCTCATCATTACAAGTGGAAGAGATATGAGAAATATGAAAAATGATTGGTCATATCCATTTTATGATAAAGCATGTTGATAAGCTTTATCAAGCACCAATAGAAGAGCAAAAGAAATTGCGTTGATTTTGGAGTCACGATATTGACCAATTCAATTAAAGTTGTAAAGTTCATTCCAAATACATATCTATGGAGGTATGTATACGATATTTTTATAATTGGTCTAGATGAGATGAGATGAAATTTCAAACCAAACGAAAAAAAGGGGATCTAATTTTCTTGTTAAAATTCCAAACTCTCTGCATATTCTGATTTTTCGAAATTTAAAGTTTACTCCTTCAAAATTTTCGAAATTTTCATTTTAGTCCTCCGAATTTGAAAATTTTAGATTCAGTCCAAATATTTTTTAGAATATGCAGCTCGTTCCTCTCATCATCTGCAATTATGAATATATTTCAGCATTTTCAGTTTTCACCGATTTCTTTAAAATTGCAGTCTTGTCCCTGAAGTTTTCAAAATTTACATTTTGGTCCCTAACTTTTCAAAATTTACAGTTTGGTCCCTGAATTTTCAAAATTTTGAAATTGGGTCATTTGTGTACCCAAACCTGTTAGATTCTCAAACGTAGTTACTCTCATCTAGTTAACATCTATACCACATGGTTTATTTATAATTTATGCTATGCAATATTTTGCACCCCTAATGGGAGATATTTCTATGGCATACATTGTCATTTGCCATTTTAATGAGACAATTTTCCCCTCGTTAAGGGGGAGATAAGAAGCCGGTTCTTGTATAACGACGTGAATTATATGAAATGATCTTTGTCTCAGCTGCATTTGTGCATGGAAATATTTAAGCACAAAAGAAAAAAGAAATCATTTGCAACAATTTAAATGTGTAAAATGCTAAATGCATTTATCGACAAAATGACAACTTGAAATTATTACATATGTTGCAAATGAGTGCAAGAGGAAATGTCCAAGAAGGACACATTGCACATTAGATTTTGACATGAAAGGCTTATAAACGAATGTCCTCGAAGGACAAATTTCACATTATGATTGCATCGTGAATCCCTAATTGGGTGAAAAATGATTATGGTACACAACTAACCAATTATACTTTATACATATAAGAGGGAGATATATATATATATATATATATATATATATATATATATATATATATATATATATATATATATATATTGGTTCGAATGATTAACACCCCAAGAAGTGGGTGAAGATCGTGTAACTAAAGTCTACTAGCGCTAGTAGCATCATACTCTCATCCTATTACTTATCTCATTCATGAAAGGATTCGTCTTAAAGACGATGTTGGGGGACGCCTCAACACCAATATCCATTACTATGATTTGAGAATTTTTGCCAATTGTGGTGGCATAAATGAAATACATATTTGGATGAGAAAATCATTGATGATTACTGTTGGGGCTAAATACCTAACACGCAAGTGCACGTATCGCAAACAAGTAGTAAAAGTGGACTCGTGAGAGTCGGATGTCGATCCCACAGGGAATACTCAAATTATCTAATCCTAAGTACCAAATTCTAACAATTATGATTTTTATCCAACCTACGCAAAGTTGTCAAATTTAATCAACTAAATAATTAAACTAATTATGAAAGCAAATAAACACGAGAAAATATCAATAAAAACGGACCTAGGATTTTATCTTCCCCCTATGCAAGAATTGCTCACCCAAAACCCCTCAATTATGAAATATATGATTCATGATTATTAACCCGAGACACTAATTTACTCATAACCCGCTGTCGCGTGTATTATGGAGTCTATTATTCACAAACGGTTCACTATATGTCTATGCAAACAAATTATGAATAAAGCATTAACTAACAAGTCTCGTAAATGGCTACCTAAGGTGATATCTGTATGTCTACGACACCACATGCAATTGACACACTCATCCGGTGAAAACTACTCGAAGGTTCCTATACTTAATTACCGTCTAATTATCAAAATAGCTCTGTCGAGTCAATCCCAATAATCACAGATAAAGCACATAAATTGATCAATTTCATGCACTAACAATCATAACAAGTATAAGAAATAATCATAAAATCATAATTGCATAATCTCAAGAAAACGGGTTCACAATCCCCACATAGGGTTCCAACAAAATCCTAGATTAAAAATTTAGCTCCTCATAACGAAAAACATAATAAACGTAATAAAAGTCATAGATTAAGAAAAGGTAGGTGAAAGAAGAATTATGATGAAGAGTTGTCAATTCTCCGTCTTCGATTCTTCGTTCTCTCGCTCCTCTCGCTCCAAGGTTGTGTCAAAAGTCCTTTGATTCGTGCTTGGTTTGGGATTAAATGGATGTCCCAACTTGGTTGATGATTTTAGGTTTCCTTGTGTGATTAAAAGTCCAAAATTGTCTCCAGCGTGTTTTGGCACGGCCGCGCGAAAATCAGTGCAATTCTCACACGGCCGCGCGAGAATCTCCGAAACCTTCTGCTCAATTTCTGCATTTGGCACGGCCGTCCCATTTTTAAGTGTAAATTTGGGACGGCCGTCCCGTGCCAATTTCTTCAGATTTTTGATTATTTCACTTTTGGCCCATATTTTCTCCCAAAATTGCAGTTTTGATCCAAAACTTTTCCAATTCTTCAATTTATACCTAAAATACAATAAATCAACTTTTTAAGCACCAATTATCGTTAAATCACACCAAAAGCTCAAATAAAAAGGTACGATAAAGTATAAAAATATATACTTAACAATTACACGGTAGCTGTCGAAATCATTTAAATCGAACCATTATGTGCCAATAAAGAGTTGATTGGCAAATGAATCATGGTTAGCTTGTTCTCTAAGTGAATAGAGAGACATTTGAGACCATTAGTTCTCAATTTTGTTGTTGTACTGATATAATATCTTAAAGAATTGAAAATTCTTTTCGAATAAGTATTCATGTACCAAATTGAATTTGATAATATTGAGTTTGAAAATAAAGTGGACAAGTTGTCCTCAATACTCCCTCCACATTGTGAAACTCAAAAGCGCGCGTTTTGTCCATGTATGACATTTTATTGAAATAAATAATGAGCTCAAGCACATAAAGTATTATGAAAACTTTATTGATGCAAGAAAATTCTCTATAAGAGAAAAATACATGGTACATGAAAAGATATGGATCTCTACAAGAGATCGTACCCACAAAGGCTACAATCCCCATTTATATGAATATAATTCTCGAAGGAGAATCCGGTACCGGAAAGTGAAATAGTGAGCTCTTGATTAATTATAAAGAAATATAAGGAGTACTAAAAATGTTATCGAATAACTGTATGTACAATTATTTTTATAATGTGAAGAACTTGAAGCTCATACATTTTGATAGATGTCGACATCTAGTTGGTCATTAGTATATGCATTCACAAATGCAATTGACCATGATTATTTGAAATTATTGATGAAATGAATTGTACATTGATTTGCGGTCATCACAGATAAAGTGTGAAAACCTTTAGTACAAAAGTGGGTAAAATCATTGTGGTAAATTTGCATGCCTTTGAAAATATATTTTTATGATGCAATCACTTTATGATGGTATTCAAAATACTTGACATGCATCATGGATGCAATTACCGCATATTTATATGGATCATAAAATTAATGAAGACTTGATAATGCTTTGTGCATATAATAAGAGGTTTCGTGAGTCAGACTCTAGAAACGATCCATTTACATATTATCTTCAAAATATGGTACATTCACCTCAGTGAATACCTTGTCAAAGATCAAATAATCTGACTTACCATTATCATGGTATAGATGTGAATGACCTAAATCTTGTGGAGACCCATTAAGAGCTCACAAAGATGGTCAATTATTTGGTGACATAATTTGAGATGAAAAAATATCGGAAGGGCAAAATGCATCTCGAAAAGAAGATCTATTGAATGATATTATGTTTGTCCAATCATTGGATATAATTGAGGATCTTTTAAGCCCTCGAGAAGATAATGAAGACCTTGGTCTTAATATATGAGGATAATGTTGTCGGATTGCACTAACGAGAGTTTTTATATATCAAGGGAGGTGGCCGAAGAATTATTGAAGATTTCTAAAGTACTCGAGAGTTAAAGAAGAAAGACGACATTGACAGTTATTGATGACAAACAAATAACGAGTTTGCAAATCCATACGTCGACGATCTTACTCCAATGTCTCATGCTAAAATCAGGGGGAGCGTGATCAACAATTTCAACACTGTACTCTTTTTCCTTCGTCCAAGTTTTTATCCCAATGGGTTTTTCTTGGCAAGGTTTTAACGAGGCAGTGTTACGCTCTCAAGATTTAAATGGATATGTACTATTTTCTCCTTCGTTTAGGTTTTGTCCTATTGGGTTTTCCTAACAAGGTTTTTAACGAGGCATACTCCATATATGGTGGACATCCAAGGGGGAGTGTTATGGATTCTTAAGTGTGGATGACCACCATTACTACCATCATCAAGCACCATTACTCCCACCACTACTCCCACCATTTACTCACCATTATATGCTCATAACCCCTTGTAACTCATGACCTTTCATTGTCTTACTTGTACTATATATAGTGTTCCATTGTATTGAGTTGGACACACAAGAAGAACACAAGAAGAATACAAGAAGAACACAAGAAGATATACTTGTTTCTCTCTATATTACTATGTTAATTCATCATTGCTTTGTTCTTCTTTATTAGTTTCTCAACAGGCTGTATGTTTTTAAAATATACACACATTATTTTTATAGAGTTCAATTAAAATAACATAAGTTGTTTAAATAATTAATATATATGTAGAAACTCAATAAAATTAATATTCGATGAATTAATAATCTTGCTTAAACAATAATTTTTCCCTGTCCCGACTCGGTGAGAACGTGCTAAATTATCTAAAAAAATATTATTTAAGCGAGATTATACTCTCTCATGTTTGGGTAATTACAACCATCCCCTCAATTAATGAATTTTCTTACATGTTCATTCTTATGGTGTCAAATTCAACAGAATCTTCTCGGTTCCGTGAAACGTTCTCTAGTGTATACTCGTTTCGTGCAAAAATGTAGTTTCTGATACACCACAATCTAATATTTACAAGTCAAGAAACACATCTTATGATCACCTTGTTTCAAAATGTGGAGCTCGAAGGGTGTCAAACGGGTACAAACTGGAGAATATTCCACATAATCTAGAAGTCTTCATTAAATTTGGCGCTACAAGGATGGACGTGTAAGAAACTTGATAGTCGAAGAGGATGATTGTAATTACCCAAATATGATGGGTTTTTTTTTCTTCGTAATTTAACTTTACATAAGAGGGTGGTTGTAATTTACTCTAAGTGATTATTTATTTTTAAAAGTTTAGGGTGTTTTCAAAAACGCCGAAAACTCAGCTAATAATATTGATAAGGCATGTCCAGGAAGTGATGCTTATTTAATAATAACTTAAAACATCTTTATGTAAAAAAAAAATCAAAAGTAAAAGCAAAAGCATATTTTGCAAACACCTAAAAACAAATTATGAGTAAAAGAAAAGCTCATAAACAATTTTTAAAGACTTCTGCGAACACCACTAAATCACATTTAATTTTTGGTAGGTTAGAAATGAATTAATTAATATATAAGAAAAAATTACTAGATCTCTTAAATTTTGAATTACTGTGAAAAAAGAACAACATTGTTAATGTTTTGGCAATGGAAACATCCCTAGTAAGAAACAATAACTGCCAAGTCTACATCACAATTTCATCGCAACTTAATGCAATTCAATTGAGTTTCTCACTAGCAGCCAAAATTGTACGAGAATTAAAAGAAGAAAAAAACACCGACAGCGAAATGGGATATTTTTTAAGAAAATAAAATGAAGCAGATTATTCTTTTATTTTTATTTTACTCATAATTTATATCAATTTTTCATCGTTAGCACAGATGATTTTTACTTTTGCTTCTTTTAAAATAAGGTTATTTTTCTTTTACTTTTCTTTATGTAACATATGACAATTAAATCAATTATTTATGTATTAAGATACTCCCTCCTCGCTTATTAATTCAAATTTATTAAATGTATTTTCTCTTATAACATCATTAAATGATAATGTTATTTTAATTAATTTTGTTTTTTAAGATTTTTAATATTTGTGCAAATTACAGTTAAAATGAAACAAATGAAATAAATGCCGAAGTTAATATTGATTATAATAGGTATTTTTACCTCCATTTTTTTAACGGTGCAAATCTAATCTAGTGAAATTAATGGTAATTAGAGGAGGTGTCTCATTTGAGATAGAACACGGGATATTTCACGCTAGAAAGATCGTTTGAAAGTTAGTTACCAGTTAGGGTTTGCTATGAGTGGAGGAGATCAATTCATCAATTGTTTCATTTCTTGAGTTCTTGTTTATTCATTTTTGAAACATCTTTGCATGTTGCATTCAGATTCAACGACTGATTGCTTTTAAAACAGTTATTTCATATATATATATATATATATATATATATATATATATATATATATATATATATATATATTGGTTATCAAATTCAGGGGGAGTTCAAGCAATGACTCAGGGGGGAGTGTTAAGTGTATACTTTTACACTTAATTGTACCTTTTAATTGGAGCTTTTGATGTGTTTTAACGATAATTGGTGCTTAAAATGGTTGTTATTTGTATTTTAGGTACAAATTGAAGAATTGGCAACTTAAGGGGTAAAAACTGCAAATTCAGAGAAAAAGTGGGCCAAAAGTGAAAAAATCAAAACTCTGAAGAATTAAAGACCGGACGGCCGTCCGGATTTCAGAACTAATTCTCGCACGGCCGTCCGGGTCAACGAAGTGGCGCATGGAAGGAATTTTAATTACACAAGGAACCGCCCTTTTATATTTTGCACCCTATTTAAAGGCCAAATAGCACACAATTAGGAATCGATTTTTACACACGCAATCGAGGAGCAAGAGAACGGAGCAACGAAGACGAAGACTTGACGAATCTTCATCATAGTTCTTCCTTTACTTTTATTTCTGGATTTTTATGAACTTTCATATTTTAGTTATGCTTTTCGTTAAGAACATGAGTAGCTAAAAGTTTTTATTCTAGGATTTTGTTGGAACCCTATGTGGTGATTCGAACCTATTTTTCCAATATTATGCAAGTTTAATTTCTTCGATTATTTCTCCTATTTGATCTTATTTAGCGCATGAAAGTAGCTAATTTATGTTGCTATATGTTATTGTTAGAATTGATTGACAGATCGTTTTAATAATTAGAACAAGGATAGGAGAGCCTTCGAGTAGTTTTCACCGGATGAGTGTGTTAATTGCATGTATTATCGTAGACATACAGATAATACCTTAAGTAGCCGTTTACGAGACTTGTTATTTTAATGTTTTATTCATACTAGGTTTGCATAGACATATAGTGAATCGTTTATGAATAATAGACTTATAATACACGCGACAGCGGGTTATGAGTAATTTCGTGTCTTGGGTTAATAATCGGGAATCGTAACTTGCATGATAGAGGTGTAACTGGGTGATGAATTACCGCATAGGGGGAAGATAAAATCCTAGATTCGTTTTATATTGATATTTTCTCGTGATTAATTGTTTTCTTAATTAGTTTAATTATTTAATTGATTTAATTTGACATACTTGCGTAGGCTGGATAAAAATCATAATTGTTAGAATTTGGTACTTAGGATTATGTAATTTGCGTATTCCCTGTGGGATCGACATCCGACTCTCACGAGTCCACTTTTACTACTTGTTTGCGATACGTAAACTTGCGTGTTAGGTATTTAGCACCCAACAGGGAGTTAAGCTAAAATTTAGTTTTGATCAGAAAGTTAAAAAGGGGGAGTTTGAAACACGTGGATTTCCACAATGTGTTTTTAACTCTCTTATTTTCTAACTAAATTTTAGTTATGGAATAAGTAGTGCTTAGTGGGTTAAGCATAATGCTTAGTGGACTAAGTATAATGCTTAGTGGGTTAAATTGAGGATATTATCTTAACTACTAAACTAACCCACTAACTCATGTTCTTGAGTGTTCTTGTGGTCGGTTTTTCTTGCAGATCATGGGCTGAGGAGTGGAAGCTTGGAATGTCTATAAATACCGGCTTCAAGACTCAAGGAAATTTAAGGATTCTAAGAAACAAAAACCGAGAGCTGAAAAGAATACATGAGTGTATTAGTGTGTTTTTAGAATCTGTTGTACGTACTCCACATGAGTACATTCTTTGTAGTCTAGATTTTTAGTATATAGTTTGTATGTTTCTAGATTTGGTTGTAAGAATGATCAAGATAGTGATTCATTCATAAGGAAGAAGTTATTGTACTTCTTCTCTTTGTATTCTTGTAATACTATTTTAATATAAGTTTTACGTCCTTTAAAGGGCAAGTTCACAATTAGTTTTATTTGTGAACATTTTTAAATATGAGTATTGTTTTTATATTTTCGCTGCATGTTTATACAAGTATCATAACACTTAATATAACACCTCTGTATTAAACGAATTCGGGACCATAAATTTTTTTATCAAGATTGAGCTTTAAGGCACTTGAGGCCGTATCACGTTAATTAATGACAATATTTATGCCCACGCGTACGCTCTATGCTCCGTTAAGTGAAGTCTTTGAAGCTGCAATACGTTGAGCCGTTGAGCATCTGTAAACTTGATAGATACAAGTCACTGAAGCCATTAATTTACTGTGAATAAATTTATTTAAAACCACATTAAATCTGATACAGTTTCTAGTTGTGTTTGATAGTAAAACTCGAGTTGCAGAAAAAACATGTTGATGAGAATATTCACAGCTAGCAGAAGTACTAGTGCTTTTTCAGGCAGTTAAAATATCACAAGTGCTCTATACATGTTGCAGAAAAAACATGTTGCCAGATGATTATTGGTATACCTTCAGTTTTGGTAAAAAAAATATTCATCTATACATCTCCGATTGCACTGTTGAAAACAATTAATATAACACAGTAGTACTGTTGGGTGTTTTACTCTCAGTACTTGTAGAGTAGTAGCGTTCACTGCTCATAAATGTGACTACCCTAATTTCTAGGCTGTATTTTTTTTTAAAAACATACACACAATATTTTTACAGAGTTCAATTAAAATAACATATGTTTTAAATAATATATATATATATATATATATATATATATATATATATATATATATATAATATCGATAAATTAATATGATGCATCTTGATTTAGGTTAAAAGTCCAACCCCAAATCAAAATTGACAATTTTGCTTTCACTAAAATATTTATTTTCAATATTAAGACCACAATACTAAGGTGTTGTTTGTAAAAGTTTATTTAAAAGTATAAGTTAGTGATTGTGAGTGAATTTTATATTAAGTGATTAGGGTGAATTACGGCCACCCCCTTGAGGTAAGGTTAAATTACGAAAAACCACCTCATGTTTGGGTAATTACAATCATCCCCTCAACTATGAATTTTCTTACATGTTCATCCTTATGGTGTCAAATTCAACAGAATTTTTTCGGTTCCGTGAAACTTTCTCTAGTGTATGCTCGTTTCGTGCAAAAATGCAGTTTTTGATGCATCACAATCTAATATTTACAAGTCAAGAAACACATTTTATGACCACCATGAATATGTGGAGCTCGAATGGGGTCAAACGAGTACAAACAGGAGAATATTCCATATAATCTAGAAGATTTCACTAAATTTGACGCCGCAAAGATGGACGTGTAAGAAGATTCGTAGTTGAGTGGGGTGGTTGTAATTACCCAAATATGATTTGGCTGGTGGGGGGGGGGGGGGTGTTTCGTAATTTAACTATCCCTCAGGGGGTGGCCGTAATTTACCCTAAGTAATTATTTCTAAAAGTTTGGGGTGTTTGCAAAAAAAAAAAAAAAAAGCTCATAAACGATTTTTAAAATCTTTTGCAAACACCACTAAATCACATTTAATTTTTGGTATGTTAGAAATTAATTAATTAATATCGAACCAAAGTACATGGGGAAAATCGATGTAATTGAAAGTAAAAGAGGATAAAATAATATCGAGGCAAAGTAAAGGGAAGAAATTGAAATTGACACTAGCGCCCGTACTAAAATACGATAAATACTGCAAATTTATTTTAAACATGCAAAGTAAGAAGCATCTATCCACATCAGCTCATATGCCCCACCAAGCTACTAAGGCTATGTTTGGTAAGCTTTTGGGCTTCTATTTCCATTTTATTTTGGAGAAAGATGTTTTGGGAGAAGAATTTGAAAATTAAATAAAGTTTGTTTGTGTTTTGAGAGGAGATAATTTTTACTATAGCAAGTCAAATCATGTCTGAAAGGTGTTGGGAAAATGTATTTTGGAAGAAGAATTTAAAAGATAAAGTGATTTGATTTTGTAGTTTAGTGAAGACAATTTTCACTGTAGCGGTCAAATCATGTTTGTTAGAGAGAGAAATATTTGAATTTGTTTTGGGGAAAATTTTGAAAACAATGTAAAAGGATAATTTTCATTTTGGGGAAAGTGTGAAAATAATTTGAAAACGTTACCAAACATAGCCTTAATTTTCTCATCTAACCGGATTTGAATTCTGAAACCGAATCATCTTTATTTTGTCTCCTTGGCTTCACTATCTGCTCAACATTTTACAGACATGTTGAAACTAAAACCGGTTGTAATAATTAATAACCAGAGAAAAAAAAACATAACTTGTATTATATATATATATATATATATATATATACACTAGCAATTTTCCCCGTGCGATGCATGGGTTAGCATTGCGAAAATGAAGAAAAAATAAGTATATGATATTTATATTGTACAAAAAAGTGAATTATATATTATTAAAAAAATTAGTTTTGAAATTTAAATTACCAAAATAACACAAAAAAAAAATGTGTTAAGTCAGATAGCTAGGGGAAAACAATTAAAAATATTAAAAAAAAAATTACCCACGTGTATAAAAAAGAGAGAATTATAAAGAAATTACAAAAGAGAAAAAGCAAAAGACTATTCGAGAGGATAAGGATTTTGTTAGCCGCTTTACAATCTGATTTGCTATGAGAGTAAAAAGCTGGAAACTAGAAAATGGAAACATGTCATTAGGGTTTGTTAGTTTGCTTTGTTTCGTATTAAGCGGCGTCGAAGGAAAATTCACACAAAAAACATAATTAATAATTAATAGCCTAATTTTTAATAGAAAATCCCTAAATTACCATTTGCAATACTATTAAACGATCGCCTAGTAATAAATTAATGAATTTGAACAATCAATGATAAAGGGTAAACTTTTGTAAAATAAATTATTGTTTCCTTCAAAACCTAAAGCGTAATATGAGATTTTCTTTTCTTTCTTTTTTTTTGTGGCCAAAAAAACGCCACTTAATATACACGTAGCGACGCACCATTAATATATATATGTAAATAGCTAGTCTATATATATATATAGCTAGACTGGAAAATGGGAAGGTCCCCATGCTGTGACAAGGTGGGAACGAAGAAAGGGGTATGGACACCTGAAGAAGACAATAAACTCTTTACTTATATGCAACAACATGCCCATGGCAACTGGAGAGACCTCCCTCTAAAAGCCGGTACGTACGTACGTACGTACGTATCTATAATATGCATACGTACGTCTTTTTCTTTTTCCAAATACATATATATATATATCGCGTTATTGTGCAAGCTATATTGTCCGACAGTGAGGTTTTTACAGTGCACCTATCTATATGCATGGTTAACGAAATGTTTCTTGGTTCGTAAAAAATAAAAGAAAATTTTACATCTGCTAGCTGCAATTATATATATTTAACTAGTAATCTAGTAATTAGGATCAGTAACTTGTTTTGGGATATATATATATATATATATATATATATATATATATATATATATACCACATAAAAAGGATTTAAGTTATAATTTTCCATACGTGGCCCGTGACGAGGGATCGGAGTTTGCAACTCGATGCGGTTGAACAATAATTTTTTGTAAGTTTATCTCTAACGATTGAAGTTTTTTTAGAGAAGAAAAATGCAATGACGATATATAGGTGGCAAGTATGTGTGAAATTAAAATGTGAAGGAGGCAGGTAGAATGCAATGTGTTAACAAAGATATTATTTTATTAGTATTTTACATAAGAAAGAAAGAGAAAAATTATCTTCCGTAATTATTATTTCTTTTAGAAAATATTATAGAAAGATTAAGGACTGGTTCGGTTACCGCTATAAGGTAAATACTGACTAAATAGTAGGGGCTAATAGCATATCCGATTGACAAGATTCACATTTTCTCAAACCCGCTACTAAAATTAAAGCCCGCAATTAAATGGTGCTATTTCATTAAATTAATATAGCACCCCTCCCTCTGAGATTAATTTAATAGGGGTGACTAATAAGGAAAAATACAATTTTATCCTTATAATTATATTTTATTATTGTAAATTACGTGGTTTTATAGACAATTCATATACAATTACTGATTTTAATAAATTTAACAGAAAATCCAATCTAGGAAACCGAACATGCATTAACTAAATAATTTAGTCAGTAGGGAGTTAATCCAATCGCCCATGTAATCTAATCCAATCCAATATATGTAACCGAACGAGCCCTAAAACTACTATACAATGAGTTGACTAAACGACATTGAATTTTTAAAGGAGGTTTCTAAAATATTTTAAAATACAAGGGGCGTACATGTAATTTGACATAATTTCACGGGCGGACAGTTTACTCAATATTTAGTTATAGAAGTTCCTAGAAAATCTCACGAAAGTTAGGTGTAAAACATATCGTCTTATCTTACATAAATGCTCTATATGTACAAGAGAGCTTGCTCGATCGTTTTCCATACTGTATATGCACGAACAAAATAAATGTGGTTCCATGTGTGAAGTATTAAATACCACTGTACAAACAAATATTCAGTACATCAATTAATTAAGTATTAACTCGTTGATTTTTTTTCATTTTTTTTCCCCTCTTTAAAGATGGATAGTTACTGGTTATGTTAATATTATCAATTAATTGATTGATTAATGTTATCTTAACTATCAAATGATTATTGGATTCTTACATTTTGTTTTGTGCATGTAATAGATAATTAGATGGTCAAGGATAGCGCGACACTTACCGAAGAGGACCAACAACGAGATAAAGAATTAGTGGAACACAAATTTAAAGAAGAGATCAGCTAAAATGGCAAGGGATGACGTGGACAAGTCCCGGAGGAGGCGAAATCATAACAAATAACAATTTGTTCGCCTTAGACAACATGCTAATGACCATCTCGAACGAAGCCACCGCCTCCGCTCCTCCTCCTCCACCACCACCGGAATGGGCGCCACCTTGTTTGGACATGATAAAAGTATGGACAAATCCCAAAAAAGACGACAACGTGCTCATAATGAATGTAGTAGTCACAAGCGCGTTGTCGTCTTTTTTGGG
>NW_012193969.1:718361-745846 GCF_000504015.1 Erythranthe guttata
ATATATATATATATATATATATATATATATATATATATATATATTATAATAATAAATTGTGTTTATTCTTTTAATTTCTTGTCTAATAATATAGTAATTTGGAAAATTCGTGCAGTGATAAAATGTGTGGTTGGTTAATTATATAATAAATAAGTGAAATTGGATATGTTCATCTCATGTGAAATTTTTTTGGAAGACAATGCAACAGTTGAAACTGGCGAATTGTTGGACTTAAAATAGACAAGAATTAATTACTGAGCTTATGAAATTCACATGTGTTGATTATATGTAATATTATAAATGCTCTCTACGTACAAGCCAGCAGTATACATGCATGTGTGAAGTATTGAATGCCCACTGTACAACACAAATCTTCAGTACGTCCATTAATTAATTAATTAATTAATTAATTTAGGGGTTTGTTAATTACTAATATTTTATCAAATTATCAATTTGATTATTGGAATATTTTAATTTCTACATTTTTTTAATTTTTTTTTTCTTTATAGATGGTCAGCTATAGCAAGTCATTTGCCAAAGAGGACCGACAATGAAATCAAGAATTACTGGAACACACATTTAAAGAAGAGGTTGACTAAAATGGGTATTGACCCAACGACCCATAAACCCATGAGCCATGCCCTAATCTCCCAGCCGAAAGACCTTAGCCACATGGCTCAATGGGAGACGGCTCGGCTCGAAGCCGAATCCAGGATCGTCCGCGAGTCCAAGCTGGCACTCTCTAACCCTAACCCTAACCCTAATTATTATAATTACCATTATCATTATTACAATAAAACCGCAACCGCCGCAGCCGCTCCTCCACCCCCACCGCCACCGCCACCGCCACGGCCACCGTGTTTGGACATACTAAAAGTATGGCAAGGGATGACGTGGACAAATCCGAGAAAAGACCATACCATGGTTAATAATAATAATAATAATAACAGGGGTTTCACCGCAGATCACGGCATGCTAATGGCTAATTATACGCCGGCGCCGCCGCTGAGTGACGGACTAACAATCCACGAAAGCGCGTTTTTGAACGACGGTCGAGAAACAAGTCATGAAGATGATCAACAGATAAAGGAAGTTATCTTCTTCGAGGATAACAAGGTTACCGACTACTGGAGTAATATTCTAAACGTCGTCAATTCGTCGATCGATTTGCACCACTGTTTCTAGCTAGGGCAAGATTCATGGAATTGGGTCCCTTTTAATTTGAATTTGTTAGCATGCATTAATAATTATTCCTTAATTACTTACTGCTTTTATCTATATATATATATATATATATATATATATATATATATATATATATATATATATATATATATATATATATATATATATATACATATTAGTGTGTGTACGTTCATTACATTAATTGTCTGCCATGAATAAAGTTTTACTACGTACTGTACGTGCAATAAGCTGTACCGATCGAACATGGCGACGATTAATTAATGGAATAAATAAATAATGCATTAATCTTGATGTAATTGCGTTCTAAATTATTATGACATAAATAACAAAGTTTGATTAGGTTTTGTATTGAGTTATAATTAATTAATTAATTAATCAATCTTCAGTAGTAGTAGTACGTAGTATTGATTAATATATATAATAAATGTAATATGTATACCTCCCCATATGTCAGACGACAATCATCATTTGTACACTTGTCCTTATTAATTAGGGGAAACTACAGATAAATCCCTAATCCAAAACTCAACTCACAGATCAGTCCCTAGGTAGTTTCCCCAAGCAATTCAGTCCCTACTCACGCGCCTAACATGCAGTTCAGTCCCTAATAAAATGTGCAAATACTAAAATACCCTTTACTTTATACTAATTTTACATAACTTATTTCCAACCTCCAACGCGCCGTTTGTGTTACACGCTCTTTGCCCGTTACATTTCAAAAATCAAACAACAAGAAATAAGCTAAACATAGAAGAAACGAAGAACAAAGAAACAACAAAGAAGGAGGAAACAACGAAGCACGAAGAATCAACAAAACGCAGAAACATTATAAAACGAAAGGAAAAATAAAAATAAACAAACCCATTTCTCGACAATGGTGAATCAGGGTAAACAACAAGGTTTGATTTTTTTTTTCCCTTTCATTTTCTTGGAAACAGACCCATTTGGGTGTTGCTTAAGCTTGCAAAAAGGTTTATTTGTTGTAGAATTGCATGATTTTGAACATATCCTCTCATGGGTATTATGCCTCGACTTTATTCGGTGTTTTCCCTAATCATTAAATCGGTTCCAATATCTGTTTTTCTGTTGATTGGGTTTGCAAAGATCATTTATTTGTTGTCGAATTTCATGATTTTGTAACAGTTTCCTGATGGGTATTATTCTTCGGTGACATTAGCATGTCCCCAAAGCATTTTGAGTTCTAACAAGGGTTTCATGGGAAAGAGGCTTATTGTAGTTTTCGTACTGGTTCTATAGTATGTGTCATGCGCAGTAATGGTATTAATAGTGCATTTAGATGGTATTGACACAGGGTACTCGAAGTACTGTCCCGAAAGCATTTAGCCCCAACAAGGGATACGTCATATGTAATAATGACATTGCTCTTGACTTCGGACAGTATTAACACAGGGTACTGGAAGTATAATCTTTGATGGTTCTGTAGTATGTGTCATATGCCACAATAGTATTACTAGTGCCTTTGAATGGTATTACTAGTGACTTTGGATGGTATTGACATATGGTACTAGAAGTATAATGTTTGATGGTCCTGTAGTATAAGTCATATGCCATAATAGTATTACTAGTGCCTTTGAATGGTATTACTAGTAACTTTGGATGGTATTGACATGTGGAACTATATAGTACGTTGTATTTGTTATAATTGTAGTTTTATGTGTATGTAATTGCAGGAATTGATGTAAAAGAAGATTGCAGCAAGCTATCAATAGGCTGCAGGTGCTCACCGATCGCTTTTCAAACAAGCATGGAAGGTGTGAAAAAAGTGATGAAGAAACAACATTATGAAGTACTGAAGAAAAATCCCTTCTATCACTACATGGACATGCCTAAAATAAACCACAGCTTCCATAGGGTTGTGTCTCTCATGCAAGCGTACAATGTAAAAGATCGGGCCTTCTGGTTTGGGGGAAATCCTATACGCTTGGAAGTGTTTTGGGGTTTTTGTGTTTTTTGGTAATTAATGAACAAATGAATGTGTTTTTGTGCCATAAACAATCTGTCCTTTTGTTGTAGAGCTAATAATACTATTGATTAGCTCGCTTCGTACTTTTCCATTGTATCCATTGTACTATATGTTTCTATGAAATGTACTTACCTTTTGAACACATGGTACTTTATTTTGCGATTAGTTAGTTTGTATAAAGAATATAAGCGTACCATAAAAATGAGCAACAAATACTTTCTAGTCTATTCGAAGATACATTGTTAACACTAGACTTGTACTTACTTGATGAACAAAGCGTACTTCACATGTGTATTCACGAAACAATTACCATAAACTGAAGAATTGTGTCTATTCATTCTTAATAGTCTTAAAATGAAGAGTTATGCCTTAAAATGCGATCATATGGATGCATTGGCCCCACAATAATATATAGATTGTAACAATACTATATGAATGGCAAACATATACTTTATCAGTGAACAAAGCGTACTATAGTCACGAATCACTTGTACTTCACATGTGTATTCATTGTACTTACTTGATGAACAAAGCGTACCATATTTTTTGATGAACTGAATTGTACCAATTTCATTGACGCTTTAATGATCAATAAGTACGGGAGATGCATAAATTATGTTTTAGATGATTATTTTAAGGTAGGTGAGCATTATTGTTGCGTTTGGAATACAAGATCCCATAAATATGTTGAATTTCATACATGATACTCATATACTATACAATATATTCATACAAGTCTACAATGCTCAAGTGTAAAACTAATATTTTCCTCAATTGTTACCATAATCGATATTGATCGACTCCCACATTGTCTCCATTCATTCTTAATAGTCTTAAAATGAAGAGCCGTGTCTTAAAATGCGATCATATGGATGCATTGGCCCCACAATAATATATAGATTGTAACAATACTATATGAATGGCAAACATATACTTTATCAGTGAACAAAGCGTACTATAGTCACGAATCACTTGTACTTCACATGTGTATTCATTGTACTAACTTGATGAACAAAGCGTACCATATTTTTTGATGAATTGAATTGTACCAATTTCATTGACGCTTTAATGATCAATAAGTACGGGAGATGCATAAATTATGTTTTAGATGATTATTTTAAGGTAGGTGAGCATTATTGTTGCGTTTGGAATACAAGATCCCATAAATATGTTGAATTTCATACATGATACTCATATACTATACAATATATTCATACAAGTCTACAATGCTCAAGTGTAAAACTAATATTTTCCTCAATTGTTACCATAATCGATATTGATCGACTCCCACATTGTCTCCATTTATTCTTAATAGTCTTAAAATGAAGAGTTGTGTCTTAAAATGCGATCATATGGATGCATTGGCCCCACAATAATATATAGAGTGTAACAATACTATATGAATGGCAAACATATACTTCATCAGTGAACAAAGCGTACTATAGTCACGAATCACTTGTACTTCACATGTGTATTCATTGTACTTACTTGATGAACAAAGCGTACTATATTGGCGAATAACCCAAACTTTTACCAGCTTATATATTGTACTTATTTGGTGAATAAAGCGTATTATATTAAGCTTACTATATTCACGAATAACCCGAACTTTACCAGCTTATACATTGTACTTATTTGGTGAACAAAGCGTTATATTCACGAATAAACTGAACTTTACCAGCTTATACATTGTACTTATTTGGTGAACAAAGCGTACTATATTCACGAATAACCCTAACTTTACCAGCTTATACATTGTACTCTTATGTTCACTAATTAAACAACGGTACATAGGTTTTACATACATGTAGACTGCAAATATTACTAGATTCAACACTATTAAACTATGAACTACTCCATCTTCAGAATTGCAATTCTTCACTTCACTTTCTTGATGGACTTGGTTCATCGACGCACTTGTAGCTTCATTTTCTTCACGATTTGAGTTGGAAAAAGTTTGCCCAACTTCAAATGGTTCACACCAATGGGAGTAGCCATGGTGTCGGCAACAGTAAAATAACCTTCCGGGATTCAAAATAGTTTCTGAAACCATGATTATTGTTTTCTTCCCACAATCAAGACGCTTGCATTTCCCTTTTTTGTATTTTAACCCACTCATTTGAGTGGTGCTACTCGAAGAGTAGCATCACCACAAGTGTGCTCAAGATTGCATTTACGAATGCTAAATAACTTATCTGACTTGTACAATAATGCATAAACCCTCCATTTGCAGTTTTCGTCAATGCATACTGCTATGATCTTTTGTTGATCATTTTTCATGTACTTAAATGATCGATTATTAGCAATAGAATAGTTTTTCAGCATATGCCTAAAATCATCAGGATCTTTAAAAAACTGATTCTCCCCACGGATGCAATGTCTCCATGCATCAATTGAATTTCTAAGCGGATTACCCTCGATTTCCATCGATTGATTGCCGCTTTTGGTTTAAAAAAATTTAAAAAATGGATTACAATAGAGTGGAATCCAAATAACAATGTACATGAAAATATCATAACAATGCACTGGTTCCATACTATCTTCTCCATTATATAATACTAAGTTTTCCCACAAATAGTACCAAGTTTACCTATCACCTATACTATCCGAATAATGGTTACATACTGTCTTCCCCATTATATGATACTATGTTTTCCCACCAACAGTACCAAATTTACCTATCACCCATACTATTCAGATGAAGGTTACGTATTATCTTCCCCATTATATGATACTATGTTTTCCCACCAACAGTACCAAATTTACCTATCACGCATACTATACGAATAACGATTACGTATTGTAAGTACCATACGTCCATACCATATTTATATTAGCATGGTACTATTACGTGCCATATTTTATACTATGTATCATAATAATTAACAACCATAAAGAAATGCATTTCAGTAGTACAGAAAAATATGGAGACCTACCAGCCATCGGTGCGAACCCTCTTTCGTGGAAAAAAGAGGAAACCAGAGGAGAGAAAGAGAGAAGAAATAGAGAAGAAAAAGAGCAGATAGAAATGAAGAAAGAGAAGAAAGAAAGAGAAGATGAAGAGAGAGAAAATGAAGAGAGAGAAAATGAGGAGAGAGAAAATGGTGAGAGTGAAAAAGAAGAGAGAGAATATAATAAAATATATTAAATTTACATTAGGGACTGATCTGCATGTCAGACGCGTGAATAGGGACTGATTTGCTTGAAGAAACTACCTAGGGACTGATCTGTGTTTTGAGTTTTGGATTAGGGATTTATCTGTAGTTTCCCCTATTAATTACTCCTATGTATTAATTTTAAGGCTCATTTACATTTTTGTACCGTTAAAATTTACATATGTATGGTCGTATTTAGCCTCGTATAGGAAAAACGAAAATTACAAAACGCCCCCTATTTTTATCGGCCAATAATCAAAATATTACAAGGTTAAGAACATGTTTCAAGACATCTTATAAGATGTGTAAGAGCTCATAAGTTATCTTAAAAAGTGTTTGATATTATTTTTTAAAACAATTAAAAATTCAGTGACTTCCATTGCCATGTATATATGTGTGTGTATTATATATACTAGTATTTTTTCTCCCGTGCGATGCACGGGATATTATTTTAAAAGTGAAAAAAAAATTAAAAGTGAAAAAAGAAAATCAATTTAATACATAATAAGAAAATATAGTACACTAACATAGTAAAATTTAATAATGTAGTATTATTCATATTTTATATAACATTAGTTTTTTTTTCTTTTTTAAATCTTATATATTAATAATTATAATCCAAATATATAGATTAACGTTTAACAAATTATATTTCTATCTTTATCTGTTAAGATTTGAGATATATTGATAAAAAATAGGAGATTGATAATTGTTGAATATAAATAGTTAGAAATTAGTAGAGAAAAAATATTAAAAAAAAATAATTACAGAAATACCATTAGGGTTTTTAGGGTTGCCCAGCGTTTCTTTCTTTTATATATAAGATATATATATATATATATATATATATCTTATATATTATCGAAAAAATAATATAATATTTTTCTTGGATGAAACATTTTTTTTTCTGTGTGTGTGTTTCAAAATGGCAGAGACATTGATCTTGGTTGTTTTAATGGAGTACTGGAAATATGCACAGTTGAAAAAGCTGGGGTTACTATTTTGACTCTGTTGACAATTTAGAATTTAGTGGAATATAATATATATATATATTCATTGCTTCTTTTAATGGGTACATTTTGTCAACAGTGAATTGGTAAAGGAATAGTAGTGTTTTTGAGCAGCAGCAATTTTGACTTAAATATTTTGATTAATTTTTTTAACTCAGAATTGTAAGTCAAGTTTAATTTTAAAAAGAAAATGGTTTTCGATTTGATTTTAGTTTTTGAAAAATAATTCAATACGAATTCTTCAAAGAAATATATATTTATAATATTAATAGTTTTATCAAAACATATAATTAGTTTTTATGTACAAAGTTGCTTAATTACATCTTACATCAGGGGCGGCCGTAATTTGCCCAAAAATAATTGTGGTATAAATATAAAAAAAAAAAAAAAATAGTTTAAGGGTGATCATAATTATCCAAACAAGAAGGATTTTTTCGTAATTTTATCTTACATCAAGGTGTGAGCCGTAATTTACCCAATGAATCAATACCTAAATAACAGAATAAAAAGACATATTATGAAAGCCCATTCTATTTGGGCCTTCCAATAAATCTTTTCTCCCACCTAAACCCAAGAAGACAACATGAATATCACAAAAATCAAACATTTGAGTTCATATGATCAGTGTACACAAGTCCTGTAATAATAATGAAGGGCAAATTACGGCCACCCCTGAGGTATGGTCAATTACGAAAACTCCCTCTTGTTTGAGTAATTACATTACAGTCACCTCTCAACTATGTATTATCTTATGAAAAGACCCCTTCAAAGATAAATTTAGGGATGTTAATTCGGTAAAATCGAACCGAAATTTCGGTATGCCAACATTTCATAGCGATTACCGAACTAAATATACAACTTGGTTCGATAAATAACCGAATTACATAAATTTAATGTAAAAATATTTCAAAGTAGGGGTGGTTGTAATTACCCAAACAAGAGGGATTGTTTCGTAATTAGACCATACCTCAGGGTGGCCAGAATTTGCCCTAACAATGAATGATCAAGAATTCCAAACAAGATAAAAAACATACAAGAATCACACAAAGCAAATGAAACACTAAACAATTTCACAAACCAAAACCAGTCCATCTCCGAAAATCATAACCACCACTTCCTTGAGCAACCGCCATCCCGATCCCGCTTCTCCCGCCTCTCCCGATCCCTATGTAGTACAATCTCATCTCCTCTGTTTCTCCGTCCATCTGAACCAGATACGGATATCCCACTCCTTCGCAATCCCATCTGCCGTCGCCGGATTGCTCCAGGACAGGATTATCCTGCACCCTTGTCCAATCCTTCAATCCGTCCAACGAAACCGCCATGCCAATACCCCTCCTCTTCCCGTTCGCACCGACGCCTTCGTAAACCATCGTGTACTTCCCATTCTTCCTCAAGACACGAGCGTTGACCGCGCCACACTCGTCGAACGAGCCACCGGGCCCCGCTCCGAGAATCTTCCCCAGCTTCACCCACCTTATCCCGTCCCTCGATCGAGCGACCCCGACGGCGAATTCCCCGTTTTGGACATCGAACGAGTGGTAGTACATTCTGAGATCGCCACTACCGTGGAAGACAACCTGCGGTGAGGCGAGGAAGGGAGAATCCCAGTCGCCTTCGGGTCCCGCGTCGAGCAACGCTCCGCTGTGGTGATCCCCTTCGATTCTTGCCCAATGCCTCCCGTCTTGGCTCATCGCCAAGCCGGGCAACGACTTGGGAATCGGGGGTGAGTTAGGCAAAGATTGGACCTTTTCGGAAGAGAATCCGGTGTAGTACATCCAGTAGACGCCGCTGTTGGCTCTGACTTTATTGCTGGACATTATCACAACCTCGGAGGGCGTGACGCCGTGGGTGTCGAACGCCCACCAGTCTTGACTGCTTCCCATGACCAATCCCACATCGGCATTTGATCGAACAGGTCCCGTGCCCCTTTCCCAGTGGATCCCGTTGCTCGAAACAGCTAACCCGATCGAATCGGAATCCGGATTCTCGCCGGACCGGCCGTGGTACCACATGTACCACCGCTCCTCCTCGTCGCCGAGGTACCTTTTCACGACCGGCGAGCCGATTTCGACGCTGTCCCAGGAATTGTCGGGGCCCAAATCGAAGATCAAACCCCTCGAGAGCGACGGATTTGAAGGAATCGGTGGAATTGAAGTGGGCGCCGGCGTCGGCGTCGGCGTGGATTCTTGTGGTTGGATTCTTGAATTGGGAAGCGACCCGCTGCTCGAGTGATTCTCCTCCGTTGTATCTTTGTTGGTGTTTGGCTTCGTGGAGCAGTGGGCGAGAAACAGGGGAATATTTTTGCTCGTGGGTTTGGGGGAAGTGAAATAGAGGAATTGGGGCTTTGATTGCGGCCATTTTGAGGTTAAATTTGTCGGTATGTGGTGAACTGCTGCTGTGATTTCCATGGCTGCAGAGAATTTTTGAGAGTTCCAAGTTTGAAGGGATAGGTGGAGTGAAAGATTAGTTAGTACTTTGTATAGGTTTTGTACAACCAATAGGATTTTGACACGTGTACACTTGTCTAGTATTTTGTGTATTTTGGGCAATTTTACCAACTACTTTTTCTTTTCTTTCTTCTTTTACTTTTTTTGGAGTTTCAAGTCATTCTTACTACTTGAAATTAAGAATTAAAATCAAAATTAAGAATTAGATATGACTATATGAGAGATGAAGTAAGTTTCTTCATATTGTATAGCATAATCAAATATTATTCCCCAACTTCACCTTAAATCAAATAGTAAAATGTGTACAGAAATCCACGTCCATATTTATGTACGGATGAACCAGATAAAGACGGTCTGCTCCCGAAAAAACTTAGTTCGGAATCTTTTTAAGTAATTACCAAAGGAAAGAACCTTGTGATTAGACATAAGTTAATGAAAATTGTCCCAAATAATTCATCTTAAGTAAAAAAAGAAAAGAAAAAGGGTAAGGAGAGTGTACTTGCCTCACAAGGAAGGTATAGCATTTGCTTACTATACCAATTTGTAATAGAGAAAACACCTTCTCAAAAATTGAAAACAAATTAGATGAAGTATAAGGATAAAATTGGAAAAATCCCACTGCGTGGCTGATCATGAATTATATCTTACTTGAACATAGAGGCATTAACAGAGGAAAATTTTCCCACGCCGAAAGCATACAAAAAGTCGAAAACACATCTTCGTCGAACCACCCAGTCTTAATACTAAAATTCAAGATATAACCCTCGTGCCAAAAGTACACTACGTCGCTATTCCACGGATGAAACGCCACCGGAAAGAGGGGACTATAACTCGAAAGCAAATTACATAAAAACCCGAAAGAGTCGATCTTTCTCTCTCCCGACTCCCGATCCAAACTCCATTCCCCTCTCTCGTAGTCTTTCATCACCCACAATTTCCATGCAGGCAAATTATAATCTTGAACAGAGATTCCATTCATTTCAAAATAGCACAATTTTCCACCCGAGACCCCCAAAACCGCGTTCTTTCCGTTCATATGGTAGGCCCCGTTTGGCACGCTTATGAACCGGCAAAAACCGTAATTTTTGCTGCGAGGATCATAAGTCAAAAGGGCTGTCATTTTATTGCAAATCCAATGAAGAACCCCTCTGAACACAACGCACGGTCTTGCATCGAATTCCACTTTAGACGTGCAATTATTTATCACAGCCTTAAAATTCATCCACTCTCCTCTCTCGGAAGAAAATATCTCGAGATTTAGAGAGGATTTAATTATTACTCGTACGACATTGTAACTTGTGATTCCATCTTCGACATTGGAAATCAATCCTGTGGGGCCAGAACTTCTTCTCGTGCTATGCATTGGAAGCGATACAAATTGCTTTGTGAAAGGGTTGGCTAAAAAATACACGGGCTGATGAGAATTCTCTGATCGATACAGAATCAAGTCGTTGTTCGTTGATTCGATTTTCAAGGGCGGAATTTGATCGTGTAGCGAAGTGAGATATTTTAACGTATTTTTCTCGGTGGAAATGAAGAAATGTGCTCTGGCGGTGTTACTACACTGGAAAACGAGCGAAAAGGGAGGCGAATCGTACCGCGAATTTATGTAACGAGTAAAAAACGAAGGTTCGGAAATCAGAGAGAGCCAATTCTTGGAGACACATTTGAATCGGAAGATCGATTTGGCGGGGAGTTTGACAAGAATTTCGAGCAATGTTTCGTCTGGAAAATGATCGTATGGTTTTTCGTCTCTGGTTTCCATTTTTTTTTTGGTTTTTGTTTTTCATTAATGGATTCTGTTTCAGACAATGTACCTTCAAGAAAATTATTATATGTAACCCTGCCTGAGACAAACTGGAATTGCTGTTGTGGTTTGCACGATTTCGTAATGGAATAAATGGACAGGGATTTTTGTGTGTTTTTATTTATTTATTTATTTATTTAATTAAATTTATGGGATTATGCAATGGACTAGCATTTTACGTGCAACAAATTATTCTGTCTCAGTATTTGTTTGCCTTTTAATATTTTTAAACAAAAGCAAATTGCCCTACTTATCGACTTGAGGGGTTTTATCGGGTAGTTAGATGTTATATCTGGTTATTTATATTATATTAGGTGGATTTGAACTGTATATTTAATTAAATAATTATTCACTAAAAACACACATATGTGTGTATGATCATGTGTAGATCTAGCACCAACTTACCACCTCCGGAACCTGTTGAGCTATCGTTTGTTCAAATTCAACAAATGTAAATAATCAGCTGTAACATCTAATTTCCAGATTTTATTCTACCTTACTTTAAAGATTTGTTGAAAATGTTGATTATGGGTGAAAATGCTTATGAAAATTTCAAATTTCATCGATTTGGATATAATAATTATAGGTAATTACATCTACACCCCTGATGTACCTTAAAATAATTTTAAGGTCCTTGTAGTATCGATAATCACAATTACCCCTGAAACATTGTTAGAAACTCTAACGGAATAATGCATTGGATAAGTTATTCCGCTAGGATTATAATGGACTATTAGTTTCTGGCACTGGTGGCGACCGCATAGAGCTAGAGGGTGACACGACTCTCCTAACATTTCTTAAATCCATATTATATAAATTATTTTATATAAAATTTATAAATTTTCGTCTATGGTATCATTAACGGCGCCGCGGGGAACAAATTTAGTGCATATCGGGTCCAAGGACATGAAATCTTGTAATTACGAATATCGGTAATTGTTTCAGGGGTGTGGTAGTAATTACGAATACCACAAGGACCTTAAAGTCATTTTAGCATACCTCAGGGGTGTATCTATAATTGATCCTAAAATTATTGATAAAATCGGAATGATTTTGTTTTCGTTTTGATTTTTGAACATTTCTTTGGGTCGAGATCGAACTATATGTATGAAATCTGATTCGATTTTAAGTGAGATTTTCGTTTTTCAAAAAAATTATATATAAGTCATTTATGTATTTTATGATGTATGGATCAATTCTGATAAATAAAAAATTATAATATTGCAACAATTTTTTTTCATTATAATTTTCAACCTTAAAAATAAAATTTATATATTAAAAAAAAAAAAATCAAATTCATTTTCGATATTGCTCTTTTCCTCTTCACACTTGGAACGCCGTCGTTTCACTCTGTACCGCACTCACTCGCGTACTCTACCCTTCCTCCTCCCTCTCCCTCTGCTAATCGCCGACGGCTAATTTTACGCACTTAACGTGCGCCGAATCGATATGGCTTTGCGGCTCTCGATGCTAAGAAGCGCCGATAGGAAAGCGGAGTACGCCCTAGGTGGCATCCGGCGTTTTGCCCACGCATTGGCCCAACCAGCGCCGCTAGATACTGCAATCACCCACCGGATCAACACCACCTCGCCACCGTTGGCTTTGCCGGAAAATCATGACGACAAAAACACGAGAGTCGAATTTCCGAATTTACCATATTTTGGTGGAGCCATGGAACTCATGGCTGTTCCCAAGAGGAAGGTGAATTCCGCTCGCATTTATTATTTTTGGCTGAATGTTTAAGCTTTGAAATATATTTGAAGATTTTAGTTTTCTCTGGTGTTACCGCCGTCTGATATTTTCCGACGATTTAATTCTGCCTTCATTTTCTTAGTTAGGGTTTAGGGTTTAGGAAATATTTTGGTTAATGGGGTTAAATTGCCGCTTGATTTAATGAATCTGTGACCTTTGCGTTTTCAATTTTATTAGCAATTGGTGATTTTTGTTTCACTAATGTCTAGTTTAGTACTAAATCTGACTGTTTTTCGTTGTATGCGACTGTTGCTTCTTTAGCATATGTTGTTTCTTCTCTCGCCGACTGTTGGAATTTTAGACGAGAAAATCAATAATTAGAACTATAGTATAATGTCAATATGAGTTATGGATTATTTTGCTCCAAGTAAATGTAGCTGGAAATGGTGGAGTTTGTTTGTAGCCAGGTCATTCTTCGTTTATAATAGTGGATCTTGCTACAGGTTAAAATGTGTCTTTGGCTGTGGAATATAATGTTCCGGATATTTACACCGATGCAAGATCTATGAGTTCCTTAAACCTTGTTTTAGCTAAAAGTTTACAGATAGCGTTGTTCAAGCATTACGTGACTTGATCCAATGACTTTGGTTTCGTAATTCATATTGTAAATGGTGTGGAACGAGTCCTATATAGAATTTATGTTTCCTGTTCTTTCCATGATTTCTTCCTTTTTAGCATGTGAGATTTGGACATATATTATCTTTGCAAAACTAGAATATCGTAATGTCGTAATCGTGCCATAGTGGAACCCAAAACTATCAAGGGCAGTGCAGTGCTTGAAAAATCTGTTGTTGTCTTCTTCCCTTGTGTTAATTTACTATCTTACGTAGTCTTTAATCTGTGTTCATTTGACTCCTTTCTGATCTATTCCGATTTCCGAGACTTCACAAAAGGGAATGTCTTCGTGCACTTGATTTAGAAACCACTTTATCTAAATCCCTTCTTTCTTTTGTACTTTCATCGCCTATCAAACTATGTCAATGGTTCATCCGACACCCCCGTACGGCCGTATATTTTTTGGACTCGTTTTTTTGTGTTAACAGTCATTTGCTCAGTGCCATGTCAATTGTTGAATGCTACAATCTTTGGTACTCAAAGTTGAAATGCTTCTTCTTGCAGACTACGCCACACAAGAGAGGTATTAGAAACGGACCAAAGGCTTTGAAACCTATCCCGGTAATCGTCCGCTGCAAGTAAGTTGTTTTTTGCAATTTCATTTTGTTCCGAAGTTTATCGACTATGTTTTGAATTCGTGACAAGAAAATATTTAAACAACACTATATTTGTGTTTCTGAATTTATATTTTATGCCTACGTATTTTAAAGCATATTCAAGTTAAATAGAGCATGCAACTTAAGAAATGACTCGGCAAAAGCCTTTTCCCCTTTATGAATGACGTATAAAAATTTGTTGTTGATGGGGTTTTAAATAAAAGAATCTAGATCCTACAGTGGGCCGTAAATCACGACTGGCCGTTATCTTCTATCTATAACTTCTAAATCTTGGCAAATTTATTACAATCGGTTGTATCTTGGCAGGGCTTGTGGTCGGGTGAAGCTGCCACACTTCTTCTGCTGCAGTGGGATCAAGCAAAATCCTGAAGAGAACAACAGTTAGAATTTATTACTGTGCTCCTGAATGTCGAAATCTTTTTGCTACATGATTCAGCGTATTCTTGTTTAAAAATTGCCTGGTTTTTTTTCTTTCTTTGGGTCAATTGCGAGACAATGCCTTACCTGCGGGTTCTATCGCTATAAACTAGACATGTTTAAAGTTGTTACTTAGGTTCAGTTTTTGCTGTTGACTAATGCTTAAGGTAATAATTAATTTTGCATTCAGAGTCTTTTGAAATTCTTAGTTCTATTCCTCTCATGAAATCCAAATCTTGTAGTCCAAATGTAACCTTAGCAAATTAATATTTTATAGTGAAATTCTGAAATTGAATATTTTTACAAAATATGGCAGCGATATTTTTATGATTGGCTGAAAATTGTTTGAAATTTAATAGTGTACTTCTGAAATGAGTTGAAAATTGATGGAGAAATTCTAAGATAGGTAAGGTCAAATTACCAAAAAAACACATTTATGTTTGGGTAATTATAATCACCCGTCAATTATATATTATATTACAAGTCCACTTTTATGGTGTCAAATTTACTGTTGGAAATTGATTTTTTTAACAATAAAATTACATTTACTTTCCGTTAATTGTAAAAAGGGCAAATTACGGCCACCCTTGATTTATGGACAAATTACAAAAAACCTCTATTGTTTGGGTAATTATAGTCACCTCTCATTTTAAATATTTTTACATAAAATTTATGTGATTATATTATTCACCGAATCAAATTGTATATTCAGTTCGGTAAACAGTATGAAATGTTGGCTTACCGTAATTTTTGTTCGGTTTTATCGATTTAACATCCCTAAATTTATCTCTAGAGAGATAGTTTCGTAAGATAATACATAATTAATGAATGACTGTAATTATTACCTAAATAGAGAAATTTTCGTAATTTGACGGTAACTAATTTGTCATTATACTCCCTCCGTTCCTAAATAATTATCACTTTTCACTTTTCACAAAAATTAAGAAACTCAATAAATATATCTTGATTTTAAAAAAATCATATAAAAATGACTAAAATAAGCTTTATTATTTAATGATTTATAGGAGAAAATTAATGAATAGAATTTCATTAATAAGATTAAAATAGGAAAAATACATTTAATACAGTTTTGGAAATCTAAAATGATATGGAACAAAAATATAAAAAAAAAAAAAGACAGTTATTGCCTTTTTCTAGTTTCTATGAAGCGTCAAATAAATAATAAAATAGACAGACTGAGTGACGACTGTACGATAGCGTGTCAATACACGGTGGGACGCAAGGTGCCCTACTAAATCTAAAATCCGAGTCATCACACAAGTATTTATCCCCTGCTCTCTCACCCACCTTAAGCAAGCCATGCACTTTCGGCAAACCGCACCATTAAATATCGTGAAGCTCTGTAATTCGTCCACGTGTCGACACTTTGGGTAGTCTGTACTGCAGGCAATCCTTTTCTTCACCTCACGGAAAAAGCGGTTTGTTTTTCTGGGGAGTAGCAAATTAGCAGCAACAGTCAGTACTTGTGCAGATTTGTTTTCACATAAAACCATTTATCATCTCCCAAAAGTATATCCGCTGCCATTTCCCCCAATCAACTTTTAAAGGTAATTCAAATTTCAATCTTCTCTCTCTCTCTCTCTCTGCTTTTCCGGTTCGTCTTATGATGTTCAAGCTCGCTCTTCTACTATATTGTAGAGATTTGAGATGATTGTTTGTTTGAATACGAATCGGTTTTTTTTTTTTTATATAATTATTTTCCCTGTTTTCCGAGTTACAGTGATGGTTAATTGCTAATGTGTTTTAGCTGCAGTTAGTGATGATAATTGTTTTAGTTGAGCGATTAATTGAATTTCCTTCTCATTTGGTGTGTGTGAGTGTGTGTGTGTGGGTGTGTGTGAGTGTGCTTGAGCGTGTGTGTGTGTGTGTGATTGTGGATTGCAAATTTGCAGTGCCAGTTGCATGCAGCTACAGTACTGATAGTAGTATGAGTTTTTTTTTTTTTTTTTTTTTAATTTATGATTTGGTTAATATGGCTCCTGAAACATTGGGTGAAGCTTTTCCTGATTTGACTGAAAGTGGACTGAACTGCAACAATTTTTTTTATTTTCTATTTTTTTTTATAATTAGTTAGTCTAAGATAACTATATGAACTCGAATTGTCTAATCTATTAGATTTCCGACAGTCTGAATGATGATATACGAACTGAAATTTTAGAAATATTTAGTCGACATTTTGAAAAATTTGAGGTCAACTTTAAATGCCTGATGAAAATTTTGTCAATGCAGTTTGTGAGGCTTTACCTGCAGATGAATGACATGTCCAAATTTAGGTGTCTAAATGTTTTGACTGGACACTCATCTTCTCAGGAACTTGATTGGATTATATGTACCATGTTTCGAAAATTGAAGAGACATATCTCGTTTATACTGTCTGAATTCCTTTTCCTGCAGATTATTGCAAAGTTACTACCCTATATATATATAAAGAATCTCTGTAACATTTATTTTTTTCGTGGCATGCGCAGTTCCACCAGAGGCAGGGGAAGGATAAAGACAGACTCGAAAGTAGTTGTTAAATAGGAAGGCAAATATGAAGTTTGGAAAAAATCTTAAGAAACATAAGGTACCTGAGTGGACAGAGGCCTATGTTGACTACAACGGACTCAAAAAAATATTACAAGAGATTCGAAATTTCAGACGAAACAAGCCAAATACAGTCGGTGATTCCCCGAAGAGGTTATCAATGTTCAGGGAATTTTCTGCTTTAACTCGACATGACGACAATCTCAAGAATCAAGTGGATATTGAGAATCCAGTAATATCTGTTCACACCGTGCAACAAGAGAACTCCAGAAAGTTATACAACACCAAGTTGCTCTTGTCCCCTGAAGAAGGAGAAAGCGAAGAGAACGAGAGAATATTTTTCGAAAAACTTGATAACGAGCTCAACAAGACCAATGATTTTTATAAGGACAAGGTAGAAGAAGTGATGAAGGAAGCCGCTTTGCTCAAAAGACAATTGGAGGCTTTGGTTGCATTGAGAATCAAGGTCACAAACCAAAGCTGTGTGGCCCCGTCGAAGATTAAATCTCCTGTCAGATCAGACACTGTCGGTAATCTCTCAGCATTTTGAGTATTTTTCCAGCCAATTTGATAATATAATCGGCGGTGACAGAAAAAAAAGGTGTAAAATGACTGTATACGATTGAGGTTCAATCATGTTTCATTTGTTGAAGTCTCCAATAATTTGTTCATTTTTTAAGTTCAGTAACTTAATAATTTGTATCCATAGATTTTTTTTCTGGTTTGACACAGAAGTGGACTCGAGCTGTCAAGTTCAGCGCGCTGATAGTGTAGCTAAAGGCAATATTCCTCCCACTGAAAATTCTGTAGATACCGTAACAGATCAAGAGAATATCGATGAACAAAACCGTTCTCATATAGACATCCTTGATCGTATAAAGATTTCAAAGACATTCGACAGTCCAATTTCAACAATTAAAGGAGTTCTCAAAGACTCCAGAGGAAACGGTTTGAGTTACAACAAAGAAGAACTGAAAGAAGTTGAAGAAAAGTTGAAGGTTGCATTTGTCGAGTTCTATCAAAAGCTTAGCCATTTAAAGAGTTACAGGTAGATGACTACGTGCAAACACAGTCTTGATTTCCACAAAATGTCCTCTGCTTCTTTCTGTAAATATCATAAGTTGAATGTACAAACAGCTTCATGAATCTCTCTGCCTTCCTGAAGATCCTGAAGAAATATGAAAAGGTATGAAACCTGTTGATTTTAATGCTTTTACCATGTTCATAGTGGTCTGAGTATCTTTAAATGTTTTATTTACTTATAGCTTGAATGCAGATAACTTCAAGGAGAGTTGCGAGCTTATACATGAAAATTGTGGATAACTCGTATCTTGGAAGCTCGGATGAGGTACTTCCGATTTTTGCTTATTCTTTAATTTTGAAGAAGTTATGATGGTGGAATACAGTATTTTAATGTTTCTACTCGCGAATAGCTTATTAGATAAGCATGTTTGTTTCCCGTATAGTGGAAAGTTTATCTGTTTTTCCAACCACACCCTCCAGTAATATAAAAGTTTTTGTGTGTGTGTGTGTGTGTGTGTGTGTGTGTGTGTGTGTTTTAGAATATAATTTTGAGACTAATGAGACTATATATACACAATATACACATATACAATCTTTGATGAGACTTTAAATTTTTCTTCGGGTGATCACAGGTCATCAGTCTCATGGAAAGGGTAGAGGCGGTCTTCATCAAAAACTTTTTGAATTCTAACCGCCGGGAAGGCATGAAATTGCTGAGGCCAAAACAGAAGATAGAAAAACACCGTGTAACATTCTTATCGGGTAAGTGACGTGACAAATTACATCACACTTTTATCGTAGAGAAATTCCATTTGTAGCTGAAAGCTGAATATTACGCTTCCAAAAATGTCAACTGATATGTAACTTCTAACGGATTTGTGCTACCAGGTTTCTTTTCTGGTTGTTCGATCTCTCTACTAGTTGCTGTTATTCTACTTATTGAAGATCGGAAATTGATGCATAAAAAGGGGGCGACTTCATACATGTATACTATCTTCCCACTGTATAGGTAAGAAAACTGTACTGTTTTTGTCTACTCTATAATGATGCTGGAATTAAATTTAAACAATTTCTAGTATCGTACTGAAATTAAATGTAAACTTCTTGCAGCTTCTATACATATATAGTTCTTCACATGCTTGTGTATGCTGCAAACATATATTTTTGGAGGCGTTACAAAATCAACTACCCGTTCATATTTGGATTCAAACAGGGGACCGAGTTAGGCTACCGAGATATTTTTCTCCTCAGCAATTGTCTTGCAGTGGCTGCCCTTGCCACTTTCCTAGTACACTTGCACGTAAAGATGGACTCGAAAAGTCAACATTATGAAACTTATGTTGAACTTCTCCCTTTAGGCTTGATCATTGTAAGATATGAAGAAAAATATAAAAAAATAGTAGCACCAATCATTTGATCTGTCATTACTCCACGTTTTTCCTAACTATGTTTTTTTTTCTTTTTTCATGTAGGTTCTTGTTGCTATTACATTTTGCCCCTTTAATATAATCTATCGTTCGAGTCGTTTCTTCCTTATAAAGTGCGGCCTTCGTTGTGTTTGTGCTCCTCTTTATAAGGTAAGCTTAACATGGATATTGTTTATGTCTCGATAGCATTGCTCAAATTTGATTTGGTAATCCATTTTCCTGTAGGTTACACTGCCTGACTTTTTCTTGGCAGACCAATTTACTAGCCAGGTTTTTTTGTGTTCTGCTTATTGTCATTTTGGTACATCTTCGTACTTCATATCATTGTTAAGTAACATGTTCTCTGTTTGATTTGCAGGTACAGGCAATAAGGAGCTTTGAGTACTACATTTGCTTCTACGGCGGGGGAAAGTTTTCTCGAAGGTTGAGCAATTGCAACAGTCATGATGTCTATAATGTCTTTTATTTTGTTGTTGCGGTTATACCATATTGGTTTCGCTTTCTCCAGGTACACAATTTTTTATTTATTTATTTTTATAATGTTTCTGAAGTAATACTGAGACATAATTCATCAATCGTTGAAGTGTGTTCGTCGGTTGTTGGAAGAAAGAGATATCGCTCATGCATACAACGGTTTGAGATATTTCGGTACAGTTGTTGCTGTTGTCATTAGAACAGCTTATGAACTGAGAAAGGGAACATTATGGAAAGTATTAGCTTTGGTAAGCTCAGTTATTGCTACTATAGCAAATACATACTGGGATATTTTTGTTGACTGGGGACTTCTTCAAAGAAAGTCGAAAAACCCGTTTCTGAGAGATAAACTTCTCGTCTCCCACAAAAACGTCTACTTTGCAGCTATGGTAACAACATCAAGTTCACTCTATACCATGTTACTTGATCGTCCTTCGTCACCAACTATTTCGGATTTTACTGCAGGTTTTGGATGTTGTTCTGAGATTCGCTTGGCTACAAGTCGTCTTGACATTCGATGTACATTCATTACAAGGAAAGACAATAGCAACAATCTTTTCATGCCTCGAAATCCTTCGGCGTGGCTTATGGAACTTCTTCAGGTAATCTATCTTATTTAATTACTTCAAAATGAAAAGTAGGATTGGTTTGTGTACTTGTAAAATTAAACTTGATGATTTGTTTATTAGGTTGGAGAATGAACACTTGAACAATGTTGGCAAGTACCGAGCGTTCAAGTCGATGCCGCTTCCTTTTACTTACTACGATAATGAAGATGATGACGATGATGATGATGGTGTCATCGATAAGGATGACTAAGTCATCACTGCATATTCTTCCTGAAAATAATATGGAGAATTTTGTTTCCAATTTTATGGAATTCAGTCTTCTTTTTTAAATTTTCTGAGTAATTTCCGAAATAATTGAATTTAATTTTCGAAAATGCTATTTTTCATCCATGAAATTTCCACCTGTAGCCAAAATCTTTTAGGGACTGTTGGTTTTTTGTCTAAGCAATGACAAGCTATGTAGCACGGAAATGGCGATATGGTGAAAGGGGGAAACGGATACGGGGAAACGGCATGTTCCGAAAATGGGATAGGGGAATTTGGGGGAAAGCGTATAAATATTAAAGGTATAGGGGTATATTTTTAAATAGTTTATATAAACATATATAAGTTTTTTTTTATATATAAATTCCTTTTATATATTTTTATACAAACATATTCAAAACAAGTTTTACTATCAATTTGCAATTGCATTAAATTAAGTGAATAATTTGGGAAACAATAAATTTTTTTGAAAATTTGCTACTTAGACATGTTTATAATTTTTTAGAAATTACAAAGTAGTTGTAAAATGACCCATAAGGTGTTCGATACGTGTCTTCGAATTTCAGACACGAAACATTTCCTAAACGCGGAGACATTAAAAAGTTGAAGTTTTCGTTTTACATAGATGACAAGTGATTCACGGCGACTAAGAGAAATTATAATAATAATTATTAAAGTTGAAATTATATAAAATTGGGTAAATTACAATCACCTGAGGTAAAATGTAATTACAAAACCCCCTTTTGTTTGAGATATTACATCCAAACCCCTGCAATTTGTAAATTTTTTACATTCACACCACAAAAGGGTATTAATGTAAGACAGTTACAAATTTCAAGGGATGGATGTAATTATTGGAAAATCAGGGGCAATTTTTTTTATAAATAGACCTTACTTCAGGGGCTTATGTCAACATATTTACACAGTAATTAATTTTTTAAGGGAATTGCTATTTGCGGTTTGAAAATTGCTATTTGTAGTTTATAACAAAACCCCTCAAAAAAATACTTTATCTCTCTAAAACCCCAAAACTTCTCAAAAAAATCCAAAACCCCCCCCAACTTGGGCGCCCATTCATGCAGTGCACGCCCAAGTTGGGCGTGCAAGCAGCATTTGGGCGCCCGAGTTGGGCGTCCAATGCAATTTTTTATTTTTTTTTAATTGAACGCCCAAGATGGGCGCCCAAGGCATGTACGAACGCCCGGACACGCCTTGGGCGCCCATCTTGAGTGTTCGAACATTTTTTTGCGAAAAAAAACAGCCCTACAAATCGATTTATAGGACTTTTTAACATGAAATTGGTTCCGTAATCGACCTACCCAATACATATTACACATAAAAAAGTCGAAATTACATCAAAAAATCGAAGCCCAACCCTTCTTCAAGCTTGATTTCGATTGTTTTTTTTTTTTTTGCTATTTACAGTTTTGGGGGATTTTTGGATATTTTTAAAAGTTTTGGGGGATTTTGTTATAAACCGCAAATAGCAATTTTGTGATCGTAAATAGCATTTCATTTTTTGAATAGAAAAAGAAAAACGTAGAAAAGCGAATAAAGGAGATTAAAATATTCTCAGAAGAAAAAAAAGGGGTTTAAGAAGAGGGGTTTTAACTCCAGCAGCCATGGGAGACATTTTCTCCACGCCTTCACAACCAAACTCCAGCTCCTCCCCCAACGCCACCTCCGCCGCCACCGCCACCTCCGCCGCAAGCCCCACCATGTCTCCTCCAGATTCCCCGCAACCGCATCCACCCGAACCCACTCAGCACCACACAAACGAAGAATCAGAAACCCCAAATCGAGATCCACCAACAGATACAAAGTCTGCCGAACAATCCAAATCCGAATCCGAATCGCCAATTCAGGAAACCCTGGAAGAATCGATCAAAGGCGGAGGAGAAGAAGAAGTAGAAGAAGAAGAGGAGGAGGGAGAATGTGGATTTTGCTTGTTCATGAAAGGGGGTGGATGCAAAGACACGTTTACAGATTGGGAGAATTGTGTGGAGGAAGCGGAGAAGAAGCAAGACGATATCGTCGAGAAGTGTTTTCAGGCAACTGCAGCCCTTAAAAAATGTATGGAGGCTCATTCCGATTACTACGCTCCCCTTCTGCAGGCGGAGAAGGCGGCCGAGGAGGAGGCCGCCAAGCAATTGGAGGAAGAGAAACAAGCGTTGAAAGACGGAGAAGAAGAATCGACGAAGAAGGAAATCGAGGAAGCTTCGGTCAGCTCTGATCAAATGAAACAGCCTTGATTTCGGTATGATTCTCAAGATTGAGCCTTTTTTTTTTGGTTATACTTTTATTCTTGTTGAATGGGATTGTGAGGGTTTAGGAGATATTCACTTTGGTTAATCCAATGAACTCGAGAGTTTCGGACCGGAAATTAGTATGCTTTTCGAATAATTGTATTGAATATTGGAAGGAGATTCTTTCAATGCATATTGCTGATTATTAACTTGTTAAATCAATTTATCATTGGGTCGATAAGTTTGATACGTTGCTGCTTTTTTCTTGCAAGCTTATTAGTTGAAGATAAGTGCACCTTGCGATGAGACAAATCTTCACTTAGATTGTAATTTGTTTTTAAAATAGAAGCTTCTTCATTTTCGTGCCGAGTTGAGTTCAACATCTAGTGATCGACTCTTGCCAATACTTTGGTTCTAGTTAGTGAACATTATTTAGCATTGTTTGGAGCTCGTTTATTAGAATCCCATTTCTCGACGTAGTTTCTTATAAGCACCACCTTTTTGAGGGCTGTTACAAGTTTCAGCCACCCCCGAAAATCCATGTGAGCAAGAAAATTCTTATGCTTTCTAAAGAGAGCTTCCCGATTCAGAATAGGGTTATTTGGTTCTTGAAGTTGATGCTCTTTCAACTCGTACGACTTGGAAATACGATACGCTAAACAACTAGTCAACTACTACATAGAAACACTTGTGAAAGACTTTAGATTACTCCTAAAAACCCCGTTGTAGGAGTTAACCAATAACAAAGGTTTACCTAGAGAAAGACCAAATTTTATAGTATGTACTTAAATATACACTTTTGGAATTTGCTTCGTTGACTTAGTCAAGGGTCTTCGTAAAACAAGAACCGAAGAAGAGTCTACAAAGTTGAACTTTGAGCATGCCAATTATGAAAAGAAGATGGTATTTTTCTCTGCACATATCTGAAATTCTTGTTTACTTTCTCCGCTTATATGTTTCTATCTCGGGATGTGTAGAATCCAATGCGTTTTCGTTGACTTGTGTTCATGACTATCTAATACTTGTATCCTTCGTACAACATGTGCGATGTCCTAATACATGATCTTAGACTTTTATGTTGTTCATAGTTATCGAATTTATATTAAGGTGAATTACGCCTACCTTCTATGTACTGTAACAGCAGCTAGATCTCTTCGAGTTTGGGAAATTACACAAACTTTCTTTACTATTGATTTATTGGAAATTTCGTTTCTACCACTTAGGTTGGGTATAGAGTTACATAAAGACTCGCCTTTGTTCGTAATATAATTACAAAATAATACTAGAAACCTCCATATATATATATATATATATATATATATATATATATATATATGTCTCTCTATCTATATATATATATATATATATATATATATATATATATATATATATATATATATATATATATATATATATATATATATATATATATATATATATATATATATATATATATATATATATATATATATATATATATATATATATATATATATATATATATATATATATATATATATATCAAGAAAACTCAAACCAGTTATTTGAATACAACAAATTCTAACAAAGTGGAATTATCATAATTCACAACTACTAATATACATATAATATGAATAAAAGTACCTGAAAAAATTCCATATACCGCGACGAATAATCTCCAGAGAAGCCACAAGTGCAACCATCGTCTGTCTATGCAACGAAAAAATCGTAAATTTCATCACAGTCTGCATCCATGCTAATCTCAGGAACACATTCAGTACCTGTCGATAATAACAATAACTATTAAATCTCTCGAAAACTCTATATATGAATATAATTATATATTTTCTCAATTAAAAAGCTTACAATAGCTCCATAGTAGACATTTTTGTTGGAGATAAGTAATTTATCTCTGAGCCATTTGTTCTTAGAGTTTCTCTGGAAAAAACCCCAGTCGATAACAATATCCCAATACGTGCTCGTAAGTGCAGCAATAATCGATGCTATCCATGCAACTATTTTCCAACCAATTCCGTTGTAATATTTTCAAGTGGTCCCAATCAGTTCTCAATTTACAAACACCTATCTTTAACAAGTATACGGCTAATATTACATCGTACATGTCTTCGAAAATTAGTATGCTTTCGAACAATGGTACTGGATATTGTATGTTTGGCACCCATTTGAACTCCAAGACAAACATAAGAAAATACATAATTTCTTAGAAGCTGCAAAATTGGAATCAACATTTGAACTCGAAGACAAAATACATAAGAGAATACATAATTTCTGAGAAGCTGCAAAATTAGAATCAACGTAACCACAAAGTCACTGGCGGATATATATATTTTCTATCTGCTAAAAGTGTACAAAATTCAAATCTTGGGGAGGCCAAAGTCTATAAATTAATAAAAAAAGAAAAATTCTGCAGGGGCGGTAGCCCCCAGTCTCCACATGGGTCCGCCCCTGGCATAGAGTTCAACACCATTTCAACACTTAGCAAACAATATTCGCATAACGCACGTGATTCATTTCAATTCTGACTCAGTCTTAGGTGACTAATCCTTAGCAAGAACGGGGAAGGAAGCAAGACGAACAATCACAAATTTGGAATCTTTCACATAATACTTTTCAAGAATCTTTTCCGTGGCGTAAGATAATTGATTCATAAAGAATGTACAATCAAGTATTTGTATATGAATTAACAGAAAGAAGTTTCATACATGTGATTGATTATTCACAGGTTACAGTTAGTAAAAACTGAATAAACAATCAATCCAAGATTGTTACTACAATACATATATATAAGCATTTTATTGATCCCTTTTCCCCCTCTTTAATATTTCTACTACTCATCTTTGTCTCCATCTTCGTCATAATTAAACGGCAACGGCACTGATTTAAAAGCACGGTATTTTCCGACATTGTTTAGATGCTCATTCTCCAGCCTGCATCATATCCATAAAAAAAACACACAAATTATAAGTATATATACATAATGTATATGTATATGTATATATATATAATGAATAAAAGTACCTGAAAAAATTCCATACACCACGACGAATAATCTCCAGAGAAGCGACGAGGGCAACCATCGTCTGTCTATGCAACGAAAAAATCGTAATATTCATCACAGTCTGCATCCATGCTAACCTCAATAACACATTCAGTACCTGTAATTAATAATAATAAAATCACTATCAAAACAATTATATCTCTAAGAAAATCTGTATATATATACATATATATAATTTTGTATTTTCTCAATTGAAAAACTTACAATAGCTCCATAGTAGACACTTTTGTTAGAGATGAGTAATTTATCTCTCAGCCATTTGTTCTTAGAGTTTCTTTGGAGAAGACCCCAATCGATAACAATATCCCAATACGTGCTCGTAACTGCCGCGATAATCGATGCTATCCATGCAACTATTTTCCAACCAATTCCGTTGTTGAGAGTGTACGCTGTTCTTGTACTAACTGCCACTATAGTCGAGAAATATTTCAGACCGTTGTACCCTTGCATCGCATCTTTTTCGTCGTACAGCCTCCTTAGGCACTATTTATACGAAAAAAAATCAAGAACGAATAGAGCTATATTAGTACTCGTTTATTTATTTAATTATTTTTTTGGGGAAAATTTCGACTTACCTGAAGAAGGCGCCACGAGTATGGTATAGCAGCAATAATGAAAGAGAAAGTGTTGAAAACGTCGCTCGATTTGCAATTACTTGCCCTCCTTTTGTAGTCTCCCCAACCGTAATAGCATACATAGAATTGTAGACTCCTAAAAGCTTGAACCTGAGTTAGTAGTACATAGTACATACATCAAGAATGTTTATTAATTAATAAATTAATAAATTACGATAATAAATTACGAATAACTGAATTTTGTAAAGCAAGATTATACTAATTTGTACCTGGCTTGTAAGCTGGTCTG
>NW_012193969.1:746331-852369 GCF_000504015.1 Erythranthe guttata
TAAACGAATATGAATGCGTAATCACTCTGTATTCCTCCAGAAGAATATGTTTGCCCCGTACATCGCCACGTGTAGTACAATGAACCCGAACAAACTGTCACAGATTATTCAAATTCACTTAAATAACTAAGTTTTCTTTTTTAAATATTATATATTGAAGAACTTAATTAACCTGTAAAGAGGAAACATTGTGTCCATGTAGAGTACTCTCCCATCGTCATGGTCCGCTTCTAGAATATGACGTGCTCGTATTATAAGAATTAGGCCTAATATAAGAGAAACTGTGCAGCCAACAAGAAATCCTGCAAAATTATTTAATTAATCTCGTATTAATATTACTCACTGAGTTGTTTAATGTTAACAAATTATTCAATCAATATGTTTTTTTTTTTTTACCGGCAGAGAATGTGATTTTGTGACTTTCCTTTCTCTTCTTCGGCCTTAAGATATTCATCCCTTTACTCCGATTTGCGTTCGAGAAATGCTTGATGAATGTACTTTCGACCCTTTCCATCACTTTGCTCACCTATATTCAACAACACAAATAAACATTATATATTTATTTTGATAAAATTGTTATATGAGATTACCGTTACAATAAAATCGTTGCATGTAAATCTCACCTCTTCAGAGCTGCCGAGGTAGGAATTATCAACCATTTTCATGTAAGATTTCGACGCCGTTCTTGACGCAATCTGGAAACGAAACATTTGATATTTATGTTATTGATATAAGACTAATTGAAAAGAGATATATACATATATATACCTTGTCATATTTCTTCATGATTTTCGAGAATGCCATAGAATTGAGGAAACTGTAAAAAAACGAAAAAAAAAAAAAAAAAAAAGAAAATCATTGACAAAAAATAGCAATACTATTATAAAGAGGATTAAATGTAATGTTGATGAAATAAACGTTACCAATATTCATTATTACCTGTAGCTTTTGAGAAGTCTGAGCTTCTGATAAAACTCGACGAAAGCCTTCTTAAGCTGTGTTTCAGCTTTCTTGAAATTCTCCTTGCTGAACTTAAGGTCTGTTTGGTTAGGAAGTTTGAGAAATCCTTTAATGGTGGATCGAGGAGTTTCTTGGGTCGTGTTAAACCTCACGCGCTGAAGTATCTCTAGTGGCGCAGGTCTCGTTGTAGCTGAACTAGACCTCGTTTGATCGTTCATATTATATTCTTGAATCTCCGGATTTTTATTATCCACATGTTTCATTTCCATTCCATCATTGAATGTATCATCATCGCCCGATGATGATGACTTCACCGATTGATGGATCAAGTTCTCTTCGTCTATTGCATCCATGTGAATTCTTCCTGCACCAATTACATACATACATATATTTATATATATATATAAGCTTCATCAAATTTACACAAAAAATATAAACAAGAATTTAATCCCTCCATTTCATAACAAATTGTCCTTTGAAAAAAAAAATTGATTTTCTAAAGTAACAGATAACATCAAACACAAAAGAATTCATTTGAAACAGAGTATATATATATATGTACTTACTGCTTGCTCTAATGGCTGCAGAAGGAGTGGTGGCGTATAAAGCAGCTGTGGAAGCTTCAACATCCGAAGCAAGCTTAGAAGTTTCCTCAACACTATTAGCCCATCCTTTCGGATTATCGACTTTAATCCGAAAAGCTATAAGCGCTTCCATCTGCTTATTCAGAACAGCAGCTTCTTTCATCACCTCATCAACTTTCAGCTTATAGAACTTCACCACTTTGTTGAACTCTTCATCCAATCTCCTGAAGTAAACCAGCTCGTACTCCCCTCCATCGTCTCCGCTCATCAGAAACATCGTCTCCGACCGCTCGTCGCCGCCGTCAGTACGGACGCTGTTCACCTGAATCACGTGATTTTCTATGTCGGACAAGTGCTTGTTGTTGCTTGATGCAGCCGCCGTGAGGCCGCTGAAGGCTCTGTAGAGGGTGAGGCTTCGGCCGAGGCTGGTGGACCGGGCGGCGGGGGGCGGCGGCCGGTTTTTCTGCTTGAAGAGATGGAACTCTTTGAGTAGTGTTTTCAAGAAGGAGTAGTCCATGTAAGCTTCCTGCCATTCCGGCACCATTTGCGCTGCAAATTCTTTGCCGAATTTCATTTTCTTTTCTTCGTCTTTTTTTTTTTTCTTTTTGAAATTATAAATAATTCTGAGTGATGCAATGTTTAATATGGAGATCAAGTAAACAGATAAAAAAAAAAAAAAAACAAACCAGGGAAAAAAAGACAACTTCGGTATTTTCAACGCAGTGACACTTTGACCATAAAACCTCTCTCTCTCTCTCTCTCTCTCTCTCTCTCTCTCTCTCTCCGTTGAATGGTTCTTTGTTTCGTATTTTGAGTGGTCCCTTCTTTACTTCACCCACCTAAATAAATTGCAGCTCCATCATCTTAAATGATTTTATTGCACAAACCAACCTTTCTTGAATACACTCTGACAACGATCAATTATTTATTTCACATTATTATTACGCAAAATTATTCTCCAAATTGAAAATTCATAGAGCATGCAGCTGCACAACGTTGATTTTGGAATTTATATATATACATATTTACTTAAAATATATAAAACTAAATGTGAAATTATTCTGCAGCTTTGTTGTAGCTCAAGTGGTAGTAAGTAAAATTTGCACATCACCATGTTCAGGGTTTGACCACTGTTCACTATTTATCATTTTCTAATTTTATTTTTGCCTAATTAAAAAAAATACAAGGATTGTAATGAAAAATGCAAACTTCAACCATTCATTTTGTATTTTTACCATTTTGTTTCCAAATCTTTCCAAAATTCTTATAAAATTTGCAAACAATTTTACTAGTTTTAATTTTGTTTATATATTTGTATTGTCTTACGTGTATACTATCAAGAAAAAAAAAAATTGTGGGGCGCTGTCCCCTCTAAACTTTTGGTTCACCATTTTTATTAAATGTTATTTATATTTTTTTTTACATTCAATTCCGAACACCTTGACAAAAATTCTGGATTGACCACTGATTTCAATTACCATAATATATAGCAATTATAATCTGGAGCTTTCTTATGAAAATTACTATTTCATAATCTAATAAAAAATGTGATCTATTATAATCATATATAGCTCACGACTAAACCTTATTTAAACACATAAACAAATAATATTTTTTTGATCCACATAAATTCAATTGCATTAACTCAACTTTATTTTACCACAACATGATTTTGACTCACCCAATTTAATCTCAGCAAATTGTGATTATCTTATACGTTTCAAAAAAGAAAAAAAAAAAAAAAAACCATTAATCATCATATGAACACAACTCGCAAATTATTTTTTCAGCAATTACTCAATTTTTCATTTAAGAAACAATGGAGAATTAAATCATACATCAAAACATTTTTCTTTTCTTGTTAACAAATATGGGCAGTTTAAAATCAAAATTCTTTAAAAGTTACTATAACTGAAGGATTATGAATTATAATTACCAATTTGAATACAGTTGACTAGGGATGCTGACATTCTTTCAATTTACAGCATACAATACAAGTCCAAACTATCAGTTGTCAGAATGTTAAAGCTCAAATGCAAATGCACAACACCTTCACTTATTTTTCTACTGTTGTAGTTATTGAAATAGTCACAAAAAAAAAAAAAAGACTTTTAATTTTGTTCTTAATTGTTATCAAGTAGCAACTATCAAATTTTGGCATAATCATCAACACAAATAAACATGCAAAATTATCATAATTAGTCGGTGTAAAATAAAAACATACCAGGTCTGATAATTCCAACTTTTTCGGTACCTCAAATGTTGTCGATTCATCAAAAAAGCCGCACAAGTGGCAGTTCTCGTTTAATGTACGATTTCAGTGATTCAAGATGTTTCGGACAGTTCTCGTTCAAAGTCCTGCAGTTTTTGTGTTTTACACATTCTCAAATTCGGACAGAATCAAGTTCGAAACTGGCCTCAAAGTACTAACTCGTGAATTACACGAAAAATCACCTACAACAACAATAAGATCATTAATTTTTTTTTGTCCACTAAAAAACAAAATATCAAATGAAACGTATTATCTCCCTTTTTTCATATCGAGGGCTGAAAATGTCGCCTATTTTTGATCATCGTCAAGGCTCATCTTCATGGGATCAAAAATTCGTCTTAAATTGTTGGAACTTCAGCTGCACTTTGACGATCGATCACGAAATTTGTGGGTTGAAGTTCGAACTCTATTTGCTCTCTCTTTTCATAGTTGATAATTAGCTGCAACAATATACATAATAATATGAAGATAGGCAAGGTGAGGCCCGGATTAGGTCGCTCTCTTAAGACGAATTTCACGACCCTTCTCAAATGAGGTGCATAAAGGTTTCGATCGTGTCCATGTGGGATACAACAGCCCAGCCTATCTCTCCGCTGTAACTTCAACAAAACTGCACATTTAAGTGAAGTAGAAGCTTAAACCCGACACGCAACAAGAGCTCAACATATTTTCTATATAGTTCATAGAAGATTTTTTTTTATTTTTTTTTTTGAATCTTCTCTTATATAATTTGCAAAGCCACGAAACCTTCTTTATATAGTAGAAAATATAGTCACCATAAAACCTCTATTTAATATAGAAAAAAACAAAATATGGGATTTTCGTGAGGCAATATAAGGTTTTGAAAGTTTCAAAAAATCACTCTAAATGACCTCATAAACTGATCAAAGAAAATAATTAATAAAATATTTATTTTTTATTAAAAAACCCCAACACTATATGGCTAAAATTACATCCTGCAAGTCTTTGAAAATTAGTGTGCTTTCGAACAATTGAACTGAAAAAAGAACTAAGAAGCAAGAGGAACAATCACAAATTTGGAATCTTTTTCCTACAATACTCAGAATCTTTTCAATCAAGCATTACATTCCAAGCTCTATTTTGTGGATCAAGAATTTGTGTATGGATGGATTAACAGAAACAAGTTTATTACATGTGATCATTGATTATTCACAGGTTACATATTAGTAATAACTGAATAATCAATCAATCAAAGAATGTGACTACAATATATATAAGTATTTTATTGATTTTCCCCTCTTTAATATTTCTCTACTACTCATCTTTGTCTTCATCTTCATCATAATTAAACGGTAACGGCACTGATTTAAAAGCCCGGTATTTTCCGACATTGTTTAGATGCTCATTCTCCAGCCTGCATCATATCCATAAAAAAAAACACAACTTATAAGTATATATATATACATATATAATATGTATATGTATATATATATATATATATTATGAATAAAAGTACCTGAAAAAATTCCATACACCACGACGAATAATCTCCAGAGAAGCCACGAGGGCAACCATCGTCTGTCTGTGCAACGAAAAAATCGTAATATTCATCACAGTCTGCATCCATGCTAATCTCAATAATACATTCAGTACCTGTCATTAATAATAATAAAATCACTATCAAAACAATTATATCTCTAGAAAAATCTGTACATATATACATATATATAAATATAATTGTGTATTTTCTCAATTAAAAAGCTTACAATAGCTCCGTAGTAAACACTTTTGTTAGAGATGAGTAATTTATCTCTCAGCCATTTGTTCTTAGAGTTTCTCTGGAAAAAACCCCAGTCGATAACAATATCCCAATACGTGCTCGTAACTGCCGCGACAACCGATGCTATCCATGCAACTATTTTCCAACCAATTCCTTTGTTCAACGTGTACGCTGTTCTTGTGCTAACTGCCACTATAGTCGAGAAATATTTCAGACCGTTGTACCCTTGCATCGCATCCTTTTCGTCGTACAGCCTCCTTAGGCACTATTTATAAGAAAAAAAACAAATAAAATAAATTAACTACATTCGTCATCATGCATGCTGTATTTTTATTATTATTATTTTTATTTTTTTGTTAAAAGTTTGAGTTTTTACGAACCTGGAGGAGGCGCCACAAGTACGGTGTAGCAGCTATAATGAAAGAGAAAGTGTTGAAAACGTCGCTCGTTTTGCAATTGTTTTGCCTTTTTTTGTAGTCTCCCCATCCATAGTAGCATACATAGAATTCTAGACTCCTCAGAGCTTGAACCTGAGTTAATTAATACATACATCAATAATATTAATTAATTAATTACATTTTTTCGCAATTTTTTACAATATATAATAAACTAATTAAGAAATTAAAAACTGAATTTTGTAGACCAAGATTATATTAATTTATACCTGGCTTGTAAGCTGATCTGCTAAGAAGAAGTCTGGTAGTGTAACCTGTATTGAGTTCAATTACATATATTAGTTTATATTCCTAAAATTCCTAAATTTATCAATAAAAATTTATTTATAGTTTTAATTAATTTACCTTATAGAGAGGAGCTAAGAGGCAATGAAATAGACATACGAGCAGAAACTTCCGACTCGAACGGTACACAATGTTTAAAGGGCAGAGCAAAATCACAACCACGAGCTGCCAAACAAAAACGTCGAATTTGATTAATTAATAATTGGAGATCATGCTAAATATATATTAATTAATTAATTAATTAACGAGATTTCATAATATCCGTCGAGTTCTTACCATTACTAATCCGAGTGGAAGCAGTTCTGTAACGGCTTTATAGTCTTTAGTAACGGGATCCATTTCCATGTCTAAATTAGCAAGTACACCGGCTAATGCAAGAACACTTATACTGAAACCTATTAACAAAACTTCTCTATATCCCAATTCCGTCCCTTCTTTAAAACCGAATATAAACGCGTAATTCACTCTGTATTTCCTCCAGAAGAATATGTTCGCCCCGTACATCGCCATGTGCAGTACAATGAACCCGAACAAACTGTCATAGATTATTCAAAATTCACTTACATCTAGTAATAATAATTAAGTTTTTTTTTTGAATATAATATTCAAGAACTTAATTAACCTGTAAAGAGGAAACATGGTTTCCATGTAGAGTACTCTCCCTTCTTCGTGGTCCGCTTCGAGAATATGACGTGCGCGTATTATAAGAATTAGGGCGAATATTAGAGAAACTGTGCAGCCAACAAGAAATCCTGCAAAATTAATTATGAGCATATTAAATTATTATCAGCAGTGTTGTAATCTTAACTAACCAATTCAATCAACATTATCAAATTTAATATAATATTTATTTACCGGCGGAGAATGTTATTCGATGCCTTTCCTTTCTCTTTTTCGGCCTTAAGATATTCATCCCTTTACTCCGATTTGCATTCGAGAAATGCTTAATGAATGTACTTTCTACCCTTTCCATCACTTTGCTCACCTATATAATAAGCAAAGACCGAATAAAAATTATATCGATATTTTTTTTTTAAATTGTTATTTATGATGAACAACAGCTACCATTAATAAAATTGTTGAGTGCATGCAAATCTCACCTCTTCAGAGCTGCCGAGGTAGGAATTATCAACCATTTTCATGTAAGATTTCGACGCACTTCTTGACGCGATCTGGAACGAAACATATATACGATATTCATGTCGTCTATGATAAATAATGTAAGATTTGAAGAGATATATAATAAGTCTGAGCCGATATTTATACCTTATCGTATTTCTTCATGATTTTCGAAAATGCCATCGTATTGAGGAAACTGTAAAAAAAAATAAAAAATCATTGAAAAAATTTAAACAATATACTAAAGAGGGTATATTAAACGTAACTTCGATGAAACTAAATAACATTAATTATTATCTATGTACAGATTAAAGCACACACACACACCTGTAGCTTTTGAGAAGCCTGAGCTTCTGATAAAACTCGACGAAAGCCTTTTTGAGCTGTTCTTCAGCTTTCTTGAAATTCTCCTTGCTGAACTTAAGGTCTGTTTTGTTAGGAAGTTTGAGAAATCCTTTAATGGTGGATCGAGGAGTTTCCTGGCCCGGGTTAAATCTCACGCGTTGAAGTATCTCTAGTGGCGCGGGCCTCATCATCGAAGACCTCGTTTCATCCATCTTAAATTCTTGAATCTCCGATTTATTATTATTATTCACGGGTTTCATCTCCATTCCGTTATTGAATTTATTATGATCATCATCGCCCGACGATGATTCGTCGGACGATGGCTTCGCCACTTGATGGATCGAATGGTCTTCGTCTATTGCGTCCATGTGATCAACTCTTCCTGCACCAATATATACATAAGTTTCATAAAATTGACACAAATTAAAAATATGCATAAGAAGTTACTCTACTCCCTCCATTTGGCTAAATTGTATATGTGTGTGTGTGTGTGCAAATAAGTCTAAATATTGTACTCTCTTTCCGAGAATAACGGGGTGTTTGGCTAAGTTTACAAGTGTGTTCAGAAAAACTTATAGGACGTTTAAGAGCACATAAGCTCTTCCAAACTGTTCGGTAAAAAAAGTTAAAAAAAAAAAAAAAGAGTTGAATAGCTTAAAAGATTTGAAAAAAGATATACACATGCTCCCATCTTTTAATTTAATCTTTTAATTGAAGATCTTAAAAACAGAAAAATAACTTATAAGCTTATTATCCAAATACTTTCAAAATTAATTTTAAAAATAAGACATAATAGTTTATCACACTCTTAAAACAACTTATCACATATATATGTAACAGCTTATCGGTTGTTAACGAATATGCATAAATTGTATCAACTCGTAAAACAACTTATCAGTATATATATAGATATACTTACTGCTTGCTCTAATGGCTAGAGAAGGAGTGGTGGCGTATAATGCAGCTACAGAAGCTTCAACCTCCGAAGCAAGCTTAGAAGTTTCCTCAACGCTATTCGCCCACCCTTTCGGATTATCGACTTTAATCCGAAAAGCTATAAGCGCTTCCATCTGCTTATTCAGAACAGCAGCTTCTTGCATCACCTCATCAACTTTCAGCTTATAGAACTTCACCACTTTGTTGAACTCATCATCCAATCTCCTGAAGTAAACCAGCTCGTACTCCCCACCGTCGTCTCCGGTCATCAGAAACATCGTCTCCGACCGCTCGTCGCCGCCGTCCGTACGGACGTTGTTCACCTGAATCACCTGGTTCTCAACGTCGTGCAACTGCTTGTTGGTGTTGTTCGGAGAAGTCGTCCTGTGAATCAGGAGCCCGCTGAAGGCTCTGTAGAGGGTGAGGCTCCGCCGGAGGCTGCCGGACCGGGCGGCGCCGCCGGCCGCCGGCCGGTTCTTCTGCTTGAAGAGGTGGATCTCTTTTAGTAGGGTTTTCATGTATGCGTAGTCCATGTACGCTTCGTGCCATTCCGGCACCATCTGCGCTGCAAATTCTTTTCCGAACTTCATTTGTTTTCTTTTTTAAAAATTAATAATAAATAATAAATAATAATAACAAATAATTATAAAATAATGGATTTGAAAGAGATTGAGAATTTTTTTCTTAATTATAATGTAATAAGTTTGGTAACATTATATTCTAAGTGATGCAATGTTGAGACTTATGGTGTTTAAGTTTCCAGATTTGCATATGCATTGTCTGTATATATATTAGTAAAAACTAAATAAATAAATAAAAGACAAAGGAAAAAGGACAAGATTAAATAAATAAAATAAAATAAAAAAGCATAGGTATTCTCAAAGCAGTCACAATTTGACCATAGGGTCCGATCTTCAACTTTTAAAAAAAGATTATCTACTGATCATATCAAAACAAATGTTTTTTGTTTTTTTAATTCAGGCATCAATTATTTTCTATTTTATTTTAATTTTTATTTTTGAAATTTGCCACCTTTTTCCGGGGCATCAGACTATTCCGTACCTTTAAAGATTTAATTAATTATTTTTTATTTGAAGATTATTCAACAAACCACTATTTACGGACCTGGTTTAACAATATAAAAAATACGTTGGAAACTTCGTTTCTCGACTGTTGATTAGGTCTTAATCAGTGGTCAAGATTGTTAGTTTTTAATAATTAAAATATAATTAAATAGTAATTAAGAAAATTAAATTAGTTATGAAATTTTGACAACACAGGTCAACTAAATGATGGACGTTGAAAAGTACGTTAATTACCATTTCAGACACGAGTCGTTTTTTTTTTTTTTGTCTTCTCGAAAGTAGGTAGTTTAATTGTTAATGCCATCTATAGTTAATTAACCCTTAATCACATTTAACTACGTACTTTCAAAAGATTAATAGTATTACTTATTTTTTCTTAGTTACCGCCAAATGTTGACAAATTTTTCCAGGTGTTTGAATTTTTTTATGATTATTTAATACAAAAGAAAATAAAGTAAAGTGATTTCAATCCTAGTTAATTTCCACATTCCATTTAGAGCTTTGAAAAGCATGCAATATTTCTAGAAAAGTAATTATTAAATTAATATATGTGTAACTTTTTTATATATTGTTAAAATACTCTGCTATATTGTATATCTAAAAATTAAATATAAATAATTATCAAGAATCACAAGTATGTAAAAATCATTTTTTTAATTTGATAAATGTAAAAAATTATAGCAAGATAAGCACAAAGCACGAGACCTGCTGTTGATCCATGCAAAAGGACAATAATAGAGAAATTCAGTGGACTACAACAGTACATATCAACTCACACCAACCCCTTTTTTTCAAAAAAATACTAATTATTATATTCTTATTAATTAATTATTTTTCATACCAATTATTGAAATATTTTTCAAAACCTTGAAAATTCAATTAATATATAACTGATGAATCTTCAATAATATTTGGAATTATTTATAACTTTTTTTTTCTCTCATGCAATATTTTCCACATGGCAGGGAGCACATTTTCTCCATAGTAGACAATTCGACATGCTTCAATCAATCCTTTGGTAGACCTAATTTTGTAATCATTGTCTTTGTTCATCGTGGCGAAGTCAGAATTTTATATTTTGGGCCGAAATTTTATTATTTATTTTTTTGACAAATTCAAAAGTTAGGAAAAGATATGACTTTTTTTTGTATTAATTCAGACTTTAGATGAACTAATTAATAAAAATTAGATGGACTTAATAAATATATAATATGATTTAGCCGGATTTTTTCAGTTGAGTATGAGCTTCAGTACACTGTTATTTAGTATTTATATATCTATGTTTTCTTTAATTACGAATACTTAATTTTACTTTTTATATAAAACTAAACTGATAAAAATTATAGGAGCACAATATAAATGTAAAAATTATATATACATATATAGTAGTAAAAAAAAATTGAGGGGGGCATGGCCCCTCTGGCCCTACACTTGCTTCCCCAATGTCTATGTGTTCATGTATAGTTGATGATGAATTTATTTTTAGAGCATCATAATTAATGGAAATAAAATAGCGGTGTTAATTACTTTTTTAATCTCACGATTTGATACCATAAACTGTTTTCTGCATAGGAATTAATTTGCACGAGTTAATTGGGTAATAAAAAGCACTCTCATCTCGTGTAATAGCTCGAAAATAATTAATGTACAAGGTATCTGAATCGCAATCGAAGTTATAACTAGAATTTAATTATTGGTAATAATAATTTTACAAAAAAAAATATCGAACAATATATTGAGAGATCTAGTATGATCCATTTCTCGTATAATTTTCAAGCTATTAATTCTACGAGAATGTAAATTTACCCATGATGATAATGTATATATGGCTGAAAGTTCCTTCGTTGCCCAAATAAAAAGTAAATAATAAAAAAAAAACAATAAAGGATACTGCGATGAACACACACATGCACACATTTAGGGTTTAGTCATTTGAAAAGCCAAATATCAAAAGGGTGTAGTTGGTGATCAGAAATGAGAACCACCTTTAACATAATAATAATAATAATAATAATAATAATAATAATAATAATAATAATAATAATAATAATAATAATAATAATAATAATAATAATAATAATAATAATAATAATAATAATAATAATAATAATAATAATAATTAATAAAAAAGAAACAAAAGATATATGAATACTTTGCTTTAAGGAAGGTCTCATGCAAATGCATAAAAAGAAAGAAAAATAATATTAAATGTAGAATCGATCCCTCAGACAAAATATAATCAGTAGCCAGCCACCTTCGATTACCAAAATTAAAGTTATTTGTCCTTGTGTCAAAAAAAGAAGGAAAGTTACTTGTCCTACTTTTTAGGGTTATTTTTCTATTTATTTTCTTTTTTTTATTTTTATTTTTATTTTATTTATTTAATAATATCAAGTTGGTGGGTGTCTGGTCATAGTATCTTAACGTTGCTTGCCCATACAACCTGAGTTGGTCCTGACCGTTGATTGGATAAGATTTCGGATTGAAACGATCAAGTCATAGTCATGTTAGGTATCATAAAAAAATTCCCTGATATTGAATAAAATATAAATAATAATAATAATAATAATAATAATAATAATAATAATAATAATAATAATAATAATAATAATAATAATATACAGTGTGCCAAGAATTGTTGAAAGTGGTTTTTGACCAAAGAATGTTTAGTTTTTTCAGTTCAAAAAAAAATTGAGGGTTTCAATTTAAACATATATTGAGTGATTTTTTGATTCAACTTGATCTCGATCAACAAAATTTATGTTCAATTGAGTTTGGCTCGAGCTCAAAATTGTTTATATTTATGAAAAGTTCGAACGAATTCGATCCATGAAAATTCACTTCTAAACGAGGAAACATATGAAGTCTTCTTGATATTTTTTTGGGTCGGGTATCGGGTGATATGGGCTGGACTAGCCCATCAGCAGTTCATATGGGCTATATATTGTTGGACGTATAATTATTATTTTTGCCTCACTCTTCAAATTCCTACTTTTTTATAAAAAATATTGTATCCAATAATTTGATTACATTCATTAAATTCACATCTTCTAAGATTTTTAAATGTTACTTTTGAAAATATTTTAATTTTTTAGATTATGTACGCTTTTAATATTTATATAATTTTATAAAATTTTCTTGTAATTTCTTTTTAATTTTAAGTGCAATACATTATTAGAATCATTTTGATTAATTAGATTTTTTATTTTACATGCTTGAAATATGATAAGATTATAATATATATTATTTTAATTAAAAATTAGCAATATAAAATTACTTTTGTAATATGTTGAGAACCTAAATTGTTTTTTGGTACAATGTCCAAAATCTCGAAAATTTAGTTCGTGTTTCTACGCTTTTATCCTAATTCCACCTCAGACTCCAATGCCCAAGTCAGAGAGCTCAAAGATTCAAAGATAACATTGTGTATACAGTGGGAGGGAGAGATAAATGCATTATGTTGTATCTCATCGAAATCGTCATTTTCTCGGGGATATAAACCTCTATTTGTAGTAGATATATTTGTGGATATATGTCATTGGATTGACTCAATTCAATTGATTGGGTTAATTCCAGCGCCCTCAAGATATTCTTTTCAAATTTTAGTACATAAGTCATGGGTCGACACATGCTATATTGTGCTCGTTTCATCAATTACTTTATGCTCGTTGTCGGTTGTCTCTTCTATTACTATCCGCTTATCGTCGGCATCTGGTTCATTATCTCTACTCGTTAGCTAGTCCCTAGTCGTAGCTCTCCAGCTGCTCTCAGCTCGTCAGCTCTCCATGTACTCTTAGCTTGTAGCTCGTTAGCTCTTCAACTCATCTATTTGACAACGAGTTGCATTCTTTGGGCCTTACATTTTGCGGACTTATTATATCTCAATATTTTGGGCCGATTTTATCGAGTTTGATGAAGCGGATCATGATGCGGACAAATGAGCTCAGATCCCATATTGTCTTATATATCACCTCCTCTGAGCATAATCAATTTTGTTGAACCTTACTTTGTTGAAACGTACTAGATCAGGTTAGATCAATATTCTATAGTTTTTTTTTTTTAAAGAGAGTGGATTTCAAATATTTTTTAAATTTTTATTACTTTTAAAATGTATTAACTAAGCAAAAATATATACTTTATATAATTGTAGGATAAAAATAATATAACCAATTATATAGTTTGTGTTGTTACAAAAATGACCTCCTATAGTTTATATATTACAAAGGGCACCCTTTGTCCATCACAACGTAAAGAATATAAATTATATTTTAGGGGTAGGAATAAAATCGAAAATTATTACAATTTTTAGAGGTACCAATGTAAACATTGTAAATTTTATTAGGGAGGTAAAAGTAATTACAAAAGATGTAAGGGAACACTCTCTAATATGCTATTTAAGAGGGGGTGTATATGTAATTAACTCTAAAAAAAAGAAAAGGTTTATTTATAGGAAAAATACAGTTTTTGTCCCTCACGTTAGCACCGATTTTATATTTGGTCCCTCGTGTTCATAAAAAATACATTTGGTCTCTCCTGTTTCAAATATTCAATACTTCTAGCACTTTCCGCCAATTTTCCGTTAAAACTAACGAAATGAAGAGTGTGCCCATCAATGACTTAACTGACAGAATAACGGAAAATTGACTGAAATGACCAAAAGCATTAAATTATTGAAACATGAAGGACCAAATGTGTTTTTTGTGAACATAAGGAGCCAAATGTGAAATTAGTGAAAACTTGAGGTGTGAAAACTTTAATTTTCCCGTTTATTTATCATCTTCATCAACCTCATCTCCAAACTGTCAAAAACCAACACACACACACAGTTCAGTGCGCACTGTGCGCAGAAAGTAAAGAAGGAAAATAAAAAATGGCGTCTCTCTCTTCTATAACCAACTCTCAGACAAGATGCCACTTCCCTTTGTCGAAGACGAGACCAACTTTCCATCAATTGAAGAAAAGATCACTCTCTGTAAACGCGCTTCTCTCAAAGGAAATTGACCAAAATATCCCGCAAACGGTCCAGAGATTCTGGCAATGGCTGAAGGAAGAAGGAGTTGTCTCCGCGAAAACTCCGGTGAAGCCAGGTTTTGTGCCGGAGGGGCTAGGGCTTGTCGCGACAAGGGATATTTCCAGAAACGACGTCGTTTTGGAGGTGCCGAAGAGGTTCTGGATTAATCCAGATGCCGTTGCAGCCTCGGAAATCGGGAGCATTTGCTCTGGATTAAAACCCTGGATTTCTGTCGCTTTGTTTTTGCTGAGAGAGAAATTTAAAGGGGATGAGTCTAAATTGAAATATTATATTGATGTTCTTCCAGAGGGCACTAATTCCACTATATATTGGTGGGTTCACCTCAAAATCCATTCTTTTTTTAATTTAATCTTCCTTCTTAAATTTTTTTTTTTTTTTTTTTTTATTAATTTTAATTTTGTTTTTGATAAGTGTTGTTTTGTGTTCCACTCCAGTGCAGGTCAGAAGAGGAGCTTCTAGAAATTCAGGGTCGGTAATCTTTTATCTTGACTGTGCACGTTGATTCCGGTTTTTAAATCGAAGCGATTTTTGAGCTTTAGATAAACGGCATTGTTCGTTTATTTTCGTTAAGTTTGTAAATCGGAAATGTTGAATATTTGGAACTCTTGTATTCTTTTTGCAGGAACTCAGTTGCTGAGCACTACATTGGGAGTGAAAGAGTATGTACAGAGTGAGTTTCTCAAAGTGCAGGAGGAAATCATACTTCCGAACAAGAAGCTTTTCCCGTTTACTATAACGTCGGACGACTTCTTTTGGGCGTTCGGGATGCTCCGATCGAGGGCTTTTTCACGTCTTCGTAATCAGAATCTCGTTGTTATACCCTTTGCTGATTTGGTAAATTATTTGCAATAAATCTCAATTTTGTAGCTAGGGGAAATCAACCGGTCAATATCAAGAATGAGTTCCATTTAGGGGTGGAAATTGGAACAAAAATTTCGATTTCTGCCGATCCCTATCCGAAATTTTCCGATTTTGGACAATATTTTTCAATTCGAATTCTGAAGTCCAATTTTGTTTGGATTGGAATTAGAATATAAATGAGATTCTGATTTCTGAAATCCGAAAATCCGATTTTATTTTTTCTCCCCGAAATCGGACTTGCAATATCAAAATTATTATGTATTTTACATTTTAGGTTGCTAAAAGTCGGAATTTTCCGAATTCCGCCAATTCCGATCCAAAAAATTTTGAACAAGTTTTCTTATTCCAATTTCTTGCTTTTCCGATTTTTTTTTTTTGGAAATAATTGGATTTAGTTTTTCACGTCTGAAAAAAATGTGATTTTTCCGGAAGTGTTGAATCCGACCCTATCCGTCCAATTCCGATTCCGACTTACATTTGTTGGACTAGCCCTTGCCTCGATAATCCTGTAATTTTTACGCTATTTTCGTAAAATATAATCATGAAAATTCTAATTTATGCAACTTAATCTACGAATTTCATTCAATTGTGTTTTCGTTCATCGTTGTATGCCCCACAGATCAACCACAGTGCCAAAGTTACTACCGAAGATCACGCTCAGGAAGCTAGAGGAGCAGCAGGTCTTTTCTCATGGGACTATGTTTTTCAACTAAGAAGCCCATTATCTCTTAAAGCAGGCGAACAGGTTTTCATCCAATACGATTTAAAGAAAAGCAACGCTGACATGGCACTCGATTACGGGTTCATCGAACCGAATTCCGACCGTGACGCGTTCACTCTGACACTAGAAATATCAGAATCCGATGAATTCTACGCTGACAAGTTGGACATAGCCGAGTCAAACGGCTTTGGAGAAACGGCTTACTTCGACATTAAATACGGTCAATCACTTCCAACGGGTATGCTTCTGTATTTACGGCTGCTAGCACTTGGAGGACAAGATGCTTTTCTGCTGGAGTCGATTTTCAGAAATAAAATTTGGGGATTTCTTGAACTGCCCATTAGTCGAGCCAACGAGGAACTTATATGTAGAGTTATCCGTAAGGCGTGCGAATCTGCTTTGTCTGGCTATCATACCACCATTGAAGAGGTAAAATAAAGTTGTCCTAGAATACCGATAGTGTGTGTGTTTTGTTTCGGTAGATCAAGAAAACGAATTTTTTGCAGGATGAAAAGCTGAAGGAGGAAGGGAATATGAGTGCAAGGCTTGAAATGGCGATAGGTGTAAGAAGAGGGGAGAAAAGGGTTTTGCAGCAAATCGATGAAATATTTAAAGAAAGAGAGACCGAGTTGGATTTTCTTGAATATTATCAAGAAAGGCGGCTCAAGGATCTTGGTCTGGTCGGGGAACAAGGTGACATCATCTTCTGGGAGCCTAAATAGAAGCTTCTAGAAACTTCTTTATGATTTACGAACATTCGAAAAAGACGAAGATTTGCAGATCAGTAATGCTTCCTCTGTGTAATACAGATAACTAAGTGTAGTTAAAGAATTTATATTATATCTGTAATGTAGTTGAACAATGTAAAGGGGACGCGAGCTCAAGATTTTTTTTTCCTGTTTTCGTTGTTCTATTGTTTAGAGTTCTTCGAAGCAAATACGACTTTGCGATGAACGAAACTGGTAACAATTGGATACAATTAATAATGGTGCAACAGCAAAAACGAAAGAAATACCTACGAACAAAAAATGAATCAATGCATTTAATTACTCAAAAGCTTTCAACGTATCTCGTTTTTTCGTGCAATTTCTTTACAATTCACATACCTAGGCAATTATAAACTCAGTCGAAATCTTGCTATTCTGCCAAATCCAAGCCTTTGCTTATTGAAGTGGCATATAGTTTCTCTTCTTTTGGTTCGGAGCTCTATCCGTACACGTGGGCCCGTGGTACAAATAAATTCCCGGTCGTGGGTTTCACTTGAATATAGTTTTATTTCCAGGGGCAAATGAGTCGGCACAAGTAATGCCCTCACACAGGCATTCTTGAGGATTTGAATAGAAATATTCTTCTTCTTTGGGCTTGTTTGCAATAACCCTGCGCTGAGCTGGCTGCCCCATTCTTCTCTCGTGAGCTAGCCGAACGGAAACTGAAAACTCGTCCAGTGAAAGAGTTCCGTTTTGATGTAAATCCAACAATTCGACGAGCTTTCTTCGGTCCAGTTGGAATGTCTTTTTGAACCCAAGATTCCTGTAATTAAATATCAGATCGTCATCGTACGTATCGAAATTAAAAAAAAAAATTAAAAAAAGTATCACCACTATTATACCTACGATGACCTTCGACAACCCTTGCCATGTTTCCATCATAAGTGGGGACAAAAATATCACTAGCAACGGACACCATAAAATCGAGCGCTGCCATTTGAGACGAGTGATTCTGGAACAGCCTCAAATCGTCTGGAGCTAGCAGCATTTCCTTTTTCACCTGAACTCAAAGCAATGGCAATATTTTACGACAAGAAAAAAACAATAATAATATGGTAAGTCTCTCGTTCGAAAGCATTATAATAAAGGCACGGTATACGGACGAACTTACGATATTTGGAAAGGCAGCTCTTAGCGCTGCAAGTCTTCTCTGATTACCGTAAATCTCACCGGATGCAATATAGATTTGCGTGTCTTTGTGAAAACCCAATGCTTGCAAAATCAAAGCAGTTTCTTCTGGTGTAAGAGGACATAAGCCGTTAGATCTCTTCTCTTCAGATAGTATCTCTTTTTCCCTCCACCACGGAAATGCATACCTGAACCGAAAATCCACATTAACGATAAAACAAATAAAAAATAAAAAATAAAAGATTGTTGCAAAAAGGTGGATGCTTCAAAATAAAGGGTATTTCGGCATTTCAGAATCGAGAACTATACCAGAATACATAGAAACTTAAGAATATTTTTTTTCACAAACTATGCTTTCGAAAATTTAAATCGATCGACTGTAAACCTGCCGTACAACTGCCCAGTCAATTAAATCGATCACACAAATAAGTGCATTATCTCACACTATGGCCAATTGCTATTACATGAATAAAACCACTCGACAATGACTTTCTTCAAGAAATTAATTACCTCAATTGTTTAAGCTCCTCAGCTTCCACTTCGGTGCAGCCATGGGTGCAGCCCGAAAAGGCCAACATGTCCATTTCGTATCTCAAATGCAACGCTAAATAAGGTCCCTTTTGTTTAATAATGTCGATTAACTTATTTCCTAGTGCCTCGATTTCAGGTGTAAATTTCAGTGCCTGAAAATTGACACGGCATCTAAGCTTCTGAAGCTCAAGAGAAATCCCATTGTTAGCCAATCGTGAATCCGTTCGGTTGAAATGTATCACCTTGTGCTTATCAAATAGAGGCAGAATCTGCAAAGTTTGAATAAAATCTAAACAAATATCCGACTAACTCCGATTAATCGAAAAGGGTTAATAAAAAACCTGTTGCAAATAGTATTGCTCGTTGGACCAGCTAACAGGTGGCATTGCAAGTGGTTGATATCCGTATCGAAGGCCTAATCTCTTCGGCAATCTCTTTATAATTCGGACTTCGTCTCTTAATGAATTGATGAAATGTCCCACATCGAAAATATCCTCAAAATTGCTGCAATTAAACTGGTCAATTTGAATATGCATAAACGAAAAAAAGGGTAGTTTGTAATATACTCCATTCGTGATAGATACCTAGGATCAGCCCAAAAAGACGTCTTGTCAAGTTCGGGGACAATCAGTGTAAGATTTAAAAGTCGAGCAATTGTCACCATGTCACAAATCTGAAATTTCCGAAAGTCGAATATTGGACAGAGTTAAACATAATTAGTTAGATAAAAAGAAGGAAAAGAATACTAATTTGGACCGCAGAGCGCATTTGATTCAAGCCACCGTTGCAAGTGACTCTGAGAAACCCATTGCTCGTGTACCTCCCTGCAAATAATTATGAATTGTACGGTCACTAACGCAGTTATATTTAGATAACATTTCATCGTCACATTGTAAAAGTTCGACGACGATATCGTAATGCTTCTACTCACTAGTCACTCACAAGAAAGACCATAAAGATGGCAAACTCCAAGATTGATAAATAACACCGTATGTTCATTGAAGAAGATAAAGGCAGTTCAACAAGATAAACGATAGTAAGAAAGAAACTTCGACAATGTTTTCAATATTCATTTTCTATCGTCTAACGGGAAAACATATATTTTATTTCATATACAAGACGGAAATATGATATTCTTTTTTCCCGTTTCACTTCTACTAAGAACCCTAGATCTTTTCTTTCCCCCCGTCTTTTGCACATTGCCATGGAATCACTGCAAATCAATTGCAGTAATTATCCTACTGAATTCTTTCGAACATCAATAAAAATTCAATCAATTTTCTAGTTACGGTAATCGACTAATCGCCCCACACCAATCTACATTGTAATTTTCTCAATCATAATAAATTCTTACCACACCAAAAAACATCATAAACTAATCAACAAAGTACCATCTCAAAAAAAAAAAAAAGCTCCATTACAACATGAATTACATGTAAAATCGGTAACTCACTAGCCGGAACGAAAGGCGGAGGCGAAGGAGGCAATGCTCCCTCTCGATGGGCCGACATTTTCATGGGGCCCGTATAGCCGGTGAGCACACGGGGGTGCCATAGCTCCCCAACTGCCGCCAGTTGAACCAGACACGTCCATATTAGTATGCTAGAACAAACCCTAATAAACCACACTTGTAACCTCGTCCTCTGCATCACTGGCCCCTGCAATGGCGGCAACTTTTCCGCATTTCTCTCTGATCTAACCGCCTCCATCTGCGCCTCACTTCCATCGCAAACAATTCATCTCGGTACAATTTCCACCCGTGTAATTTAAAACCCAAATTTTGTAATGCGAAACAACTGATTTTCACACACGAGGCATTAATTTTGTGCGATTTGGAATGTGGGTTGTGTCCAAGATTCAATCTTTTGGGACACACTGGTCGATTCGAAGGAAAACCTCGTTGATTAAATTAAAAAAAAAATGAAATTAATAAATAAATAATTTTATTTAATTTTGAATTGGGAAAAAAGGGATCCCAAGGAAGAAGAGAAAAAGGGGAATCTAGAGAGAGAGAGAGAGAGAGCGGTGGATTTCACGAGGGAAAACGCATCGAAATTAAATGAAGAGTATTTTTCACGGAATGATAAGTTATTTTTGCAGATTAAAAGTGGTAAAATAAATAGTAATTTATTTATTTATTTAATATTTATTAAATAAAAATAAAAAAGGAAAAAAGAAGAACTTTGATTATGCTCTTCCCTTTTGGGAATTTTTTCTATTCCGCACTTCCATAAGTTGAGTTCTTGTTGTGGTTTCTTGTTGTTTGGTTGCCTAATGAATATAATGATGAGAGAGAGAGAGAGAGAGAGAGAGAGAGAGAGAGGAGAGAGAGTGGGGAAAGGAATTACTTTTTATGTATTTTATGATTGTTTTAAGACATGTTCAAAGGGACAAAGATTAAAGATTCGGTTTTTTTATGTATTTGCTGCATTTACCAACCAAGAAAATGTGTTAATTGTTTTTTTAACCTTAAAACGGTGGTTGATTTGGTTTAGATAAGATTAAGGTCTGAATTTGAGAATGATTTTGGATCTAATAATGTAATAAATGTGTATCTTGGTTGATAATGCATGGATTAATTAGTGGGTATATTAGGCATTAACCCACTACGATTATTAGTAAGTTTTGAATTATTATCAAGGGAGTGTATCTCCATTAATTTCAATTATTCAATGCAATTCACCTATATTGTATTAGCATCTATTTAGAATAGATGCCTCTTTGCGACAAGTGTGTGCTTGCACGTAGGAGCGGCAAGTGAGTCGGGATTAAACGAAGTTAGATGGTTAACCCGATTATAGTTGAGTCGAGTCTAAATATTAGTGAGTTGGATCGAGTTTGAGTTAATTTTATTCAATCCAGGTTATTTATGAGCTGAATTCAAATTTATTGTTGCTCAACATGAATAAGGTTGCTACTTGCTAGGGTTGTTCATGGATCGGTTTTACCCGACAACCGACCCACTATCGGCCCGAATTTTGTGGCCGATAATTGCTCACCAACCGACCCGCTCTGGTCGGGCCGATAATTTTAACCGACCCATGTTTAATTGGATCGGATATAGTTTCTAATATGATGAAAAGTCGATTGGCCGATATTACCCGACCAACCGACTTTTTATTTTTATTGCTGGATTTTTTTTTTTATATTTTTGTATTTTGTATTGTTTTTTGAATTTGAAGTCTGTAATTTGAGATACATGTTGAAACTTGATTTTGGGATGTAGTTTTATAATTGTTAGGTGATGAATTTTATTCAGGCTAAGCAAAAAATCTAATTTTTTTTTTTTTTTTAAATTTACTGTGGCCGATAATTTGGAACCGAACTATTTCGGCAACCGACAAAGTCGGTTGCCAACCGTTACCCGACCCATAATAGTCGGGCCGATAATGGTTTTACATTTTTGCAATAGTCGGTTGGTCGGATCGGGCCGATATTCAACCGACCCGACCCATGAACAACCCTAAAGATTGCCCGATTAAATTAATAATTAAATAAATAATATATCTATTATTTTAATGGTACGGTTCAATATACAAGTTACAAGTTATAGCAGTATTGGATCATTTTATTTTGCAAACATAAAAGGTCAAAAATAAAAATAAAAGAATTAAATGGTGGCGATTAGGGGTGGTAAACAAGACGAGCCGACTTGTGAGCTCGATGAGCCGGCTCGAAAATAGCTCGAACTCGAACTCAAATTTTCGAGCTCGAGCTTTCTGAAGAGCCGAGGTCGAGCCAGTTTTTTGTTGTTCGTGAGCTTGCAAGCCTTATTTATTCTTTTTTTTTTTTTACATATTATTTTCATTTAAATAATGTATAATAATATAAAATATTATAGAAATAAATAAAATATTAAAATTATATATATAATTACAATTTAATAATATTTGTAACTTTTTAAATCAAGTTTTAATAATAATAAAATAATATTTAAAAAATATAAAAAAAACAAAAAAAATAAAAAACAAAATGAGCTTGGGGGTCGAGATCGAGCTCGACAAAATTGACACGAGCTCAAGCTCGAGCCAGAAAATAAGGAACTCGACGAGCTCGTGCACGAGTTTGAGCCTGCCAAAAGAGGCGAGCTCGGCTCGTTCACACCACTAATAGCGATAACTATAACCAAATAATTACTTTTATTTGTTTTATATTTCTTCATTTTGGACTCTAAATCCTTTTTTATCATATTAACTACAATAAATTGTGAAAATAGATCCCACCTCAGCCCAAAGGGATTCAAATCCTACGTGGCATAAAACGATTGGGCGCTCCACCATTTCTTACACAATTATGACTCAATTAAAAGAAAAGAAAAAAAGGACCAAATTGAGAGAGTACAAGAAGTGATTTCAGCAAACGCAGGCATCTCTTTGACTCCCTGCATTTGTGATTTCATCTCCCATGAAACAAAAATAACAAGCACACTGCCAATTTGGGGAAAAAGATCGAGTTTTTAATCTCAATTCAGACAAATTATCCATCTTTCAGCAAGCCCTAAATTCAGTAACCTTAGAAAAAAAAAAAAAGGAAAACCTTAGAAGCCCTAAATTCGATAATTGTTTTGTTGATCGTTAACATGGCTACCCAAATCCAAAGACGGATTATTTTCCTCGTTTTAATTTCAGTGTTCTTGTTATGGGCGCCGGTTGAATCGATCCGATTCGATCTGGAATCGGGTCACACGAAATGCATATCGGAGGATATCAAGAGCAATTCAATGACCGTCGGGAAATACCAAATCGTAAACCCTAATGACGGACACCCTCTTCCCGATTCCCACAAAGTCACCGTTCGGGTATTTCTTTTTTTCACCAAAGTTCGAATTTTTATGCGTTTTTCTATTGATTAAATGACTATCAGTTTCTATTGAGCTTGCCAGCTATTTATTTTGAGACCAAGGGTTTGTCTGAGAAGTTTGAATCTACTTTATCTTTTTTATATGATTTTGATCTTATTTTATTCTGTTCTTTGGTTTCTGGACCAATTTGTTGCTGCATGCGTCAATTATTTTATAAGTGCATTTCATTTTTGATTTTGTGTGGTTTTGTGTGTGTGTGTCAATGGGTTCCAGTCTCCCCTTTTATATGTGTGTGTGTGTGTGTGTATGTGTGTGTGATTTTGTGTGTGTGATTTTGTGTGTGTGCGTGTGTGATTTTGTGTACTTCTCCCCTTTTATGTGTGTGTGTGTGTGTGATTTTGTGTACTTCTCCCCTTTTATGTGTGTGTGTGTGATTTTGTGTACTTCTCCCCTTCTATGTGTGTGTGTGTGTGTTTGATTTTGTGTGTGTGATTTTCTGTACTTCTCCCTTTTTATGCGGTTTTGTGTGTCAATGGGTTCAAATTTCGTTTTCTCGTATTGTATTTATCAGCAAAATGTTTTAAAGAGTTTTGGTGGTCTTTGCTATTGTGAATTTCTTTGAATTTTGTCGAAACATATAGGTGACATCAGCATACGGAAATAGCTATCACTATTCAGACCATGTGACAGAAGGCCATTTTGCGTTTCAAGCAGTGGAGGCGGGTGACTATATGGCTTGCTTTTTTGCTGCTGATAGCAAACCTTCAACTAGTATTACCATTGACTTTGACTGGAAATCGGGTGTTGCTGCCAAGGATTGGACCAATGTTGCCAAAAAAGGCTCCGTTGAAGTAAGTGCTCGTATGCATATGCTTTAATTTTGTGTATCCTTCTCTGGTTATATCTGCCAATAATGTATGTCCCGTTTCGGTTGAGTATCGACATGTGCCAATAATGTTGTCCCCTTTCTGTTAAGCTTATCGACTTATCAGAAAACTGAAAAGGGCTAGGCCATAAGATGATTTGATGTGTATTATTTGTATTCACCATGATTTGATGGATAGTGTAATAGGCATCGTTTCAAGAACTACGACTGAATTGACGAGTACAAAATATTCGACATGACATTTATTTAACCAGCCCGGGAAAAAGAAATAATCTTTTTAGCATAATCTCACAGTTTTCAAGGTTTCGACTTTGGACAAAGTGATACGAATATACACTATCTTGCAGATTGGATTACATCGAAGAAAACAACAATGGATTTTTAGTTCTACGTGATAAATTGAAGTTGTCCTCTGCAATTCCCATCTTTTTTGTTAGTCGACCTCTAATTCCCTCTATAATTTATTCGTTAAAATCCCTTCCTTTAGGCCTTGTTTGGTTGGGGAGATTAGCCATTATTTACTAAATAATTGGACTTTGTTTGATGTTTGGTATCCCCAATAACTTGCCGGGTCGACCCGCAAATATTATGTTATCATGGCTTATCTTGCCTTGTAGGCATGTTTTTATTGGATCTTCCAAGGTCCAATAATACAATTGAGTTTTATTAGATTATTTAATCTTATCTTGGTTAATCTTACTCTGGCAACCAAACGAGGCCTTAGGTTACTGGTAGGGTTGTTCTGTTTCTTGTTGGTTATAAGCCACAGTAAATGTTGGTATCAACTTTGAATAGTGGCCGAGTTTGAAACGAGTTACTCCAATACTTTCCAAGAACTAGTTTTCTTTTACCGATTTTGATATGCTCTTTTCAGAGGAAGTCCGTCTCTCTCGTATCTCTCTATTTTCCATTTGTGAATTAAACGGCTGCTATCTCGTAGAAATCGAGGGTGCTCAAAGAATACACAAATTAGATTATAATTTATACCTTCGTTTTCTCTTCACTTTTAACTTGACCACCTTTTTTTTCCCCTTGTACCAGTTAATGGAATTAGAGCTGAAGAAAATGTTTGACACGGTACAATCCATTCACGATGAGATGTATTATCTACGTGGAAGGTAATCAATCATAAATTAATTTATCTTAATTGATTTACTATGTTTTTTTTTTCGGTTGAAAAAAATAAGATTTAATATTAAATTTGCCAATTTGGTTAATGCTTATCTCAGGGAAGATGAAATGCAGCAACTGAACAGATCCACTAATGCGAAAATGTTCTGGTTCGGTTTCCTATCAATCCTCGTTTGCCTGTCTGTGGCCGGACTTCAGCTGTGGCATTTGAAGTCTTTCTTCGAGAAGAAGAAGCTTATTTAATCCACTTTATCTCATCGTCGTCTTTTTTTTTTTTTTTTCTTCTTCAGAGTACTGTACAATTAATTAATTATCTAGGTAAGAGATGAATTACATTTTTGATTCAGTGTTGGGAATGGAGTTCCAATAAAACTTCAGCTTCTGTTATAACAACTTATACGGACTTCTTTTTTTCTTTTTTAATTTATTTGAAAGAACCACACATGATTTACCAAGTCTTCAAAATATTATTTTACTGCAAAAGCTTTTGACTTTGATGATATTCAAGTTGGTTTTTTGGAGCTACAACTTATTATTTATTATTTGGGTGAATTACGTTCACTCTCTCATAGGTAAGGTGAAATTATTAAAAAAAAAAATAATATATTAATTATAAGTCAAAACCACTTTCCTTAATTATGAATTTTTTTACCTGTGTATTTTTTCGGTGTTAAATTTAATAGAATCTTCTAAATTTTGTGGAATGTTCTTCAGTTTGCACCCGTTTTATCCCATTTGAGTTCCACATTTTGAAATAAGATGATCATAACATGTGTCTCTTGGCTTGTAAATATCAGATTGTGGTGTATCAGAAATTGCATTTTTTCACAAAACGAGTACAAATTAGATAACATTCCACATAATCTATAATATTCTGTTGAATTTGACACCAAAAGAATGGACGTGTAAGAAGATTCATAGTTGAGGGGAATCGTTGTTATCTACCCAAACATATAATATTTTGTTGCATTTGACACCAAAAGAATGAACGTGTAAGAAGATTTATAGTTGAGGGGAGTCGTTGTAATTTACCCAAACAAGAGGGTTTTTTTTCCGGAATTTGACCATGAAAACAAATCACAATACATGAGGCAAACAATTTTACTTTTCTTTTTTTTTTTTTCTTCTTCATATTACAAAGTAAGTAATCAAAAAAATCAAGGTTGGAAAATGGATGAACTCCCAAGTAACTAAAGTGGGACTAAAGAAACTGAGGAGCCTAACAACATTATAATCACAGATACAAAATATAAAAACGAAGAATCGTGATGCGTTGTACTCGACAGATTCCCGTTTATGATGCAAATATGTGCCAGTGGTTATCAGATGGTAGCATTTCCTTTATTTTCTCGAGTTTCTTCAATATCTCCAAGAACGAAGGTCTCTGATTCATGTCCCCTGCCCAGCATTGATCTGTTAACCTGCATACAAATTTCACTACAGTTAGTTACTGGAATATATATATAATATATATATATATATATATATATATATATATATATATATATATATATATATATATATATATAAAATGAAATGCCTGTGTCGTCTAATTTTACTAATAAATTCGCTAAAAACGAAACATTCTGTTATTAGCTACATACTCTTTCAATTCAGGTGTGAAACTTTTTGCACGAAACGCTGGTCTGTGTCCTTCGGACACATATCTGGCAGCTTCATATGGTTCGTAATTCGCCATCGGTGGCTCACCTTCAAGCATCTGCAAATAGTTCAGTTTTAATTTTAATTTTATCAAGAATTTCAATTTATTCTTTATTATGAAAAAAAATCAAAATTACCTCGTATAGTATCATTGCAAAGGAGAACACATCAACCTTCTTATCATATTTCCGGTGTCTGAAGACCTCAGGCGCCATATAACGGTCTTTTGAGATCAAATATTTAGTGTTAAAATATCAATTAGTAGTCCCAAAAATACATACAAAATTTCTTAATTACTAATTACTTACAGCTTCCAGTCTCGCCGGTCATTTTATAGACATCGTGAGAATGTTGTACCCTAATAAGCTTGCTCAACCCGAAATCCCCGACTTTTAGATGGTCTGCACTTGTGTTGACAAGAAGAACATTCCTGCAAATATACATTATTTAAAATACTCGGGAGCTAAGAGGGCAAAACGAAGATCACCCTTTTGACTAGGGGTAGGAGCAACTAACTAACCTTGGTTTAAGATCTCTATGTATTACAACATTTGGCTCACTGTGGAGATAAGCCATGCCCCTATCCAAACAAAAGTTAAGAGAATCAGATTAGCATACGACAAACTTTTTAGAAGCATATTTAATAAAGACGATATATGAACTCCAAACCTGGCGATATCTAGTGCGAAATTGATCGCAGTTGATGGATTGAGCGCCCCTTTTTCCTTCAAATGCTGATGTAGATCACCCTATATAAAAAAAAGGGAATAAAACGGGAAACGGGAAACCCGGGTAGTATTAATATCCCTATTTAAGAAAAAAAGATATATATTTTTCCAAGGAGGATAGAGAGAAATTTTACTCACCCCTCTCAAGTACTCTGTAATTAACATTAAGGGCTTCCTTTCGGTAACAGCTCCTAGAAATTGGACGATATTTGGATGACGAAGCTTCACTAGCAAATTGACCTCGTGCCTGAAGTCCTGACTGTAATACAACCAAGCAGATAAGGTATCTGATTTTTCCAGACGAGGAATAAATCGGGAGTTTCACATTTGTAAGAATGACATCGTAATTTGAGAAACATACATCACCAGTTTATCATCCGAAAGGTTTGGAAGGATGCGTTTGATAGCTACAGGTGTTCCTCGCCAACAAGCTTTTACTATCTCCCCGAAAGACCCCTAAGCAATATCAGCTGTCATCAGCAACAACAACAACAACAACAACAAGCTTTCGGTAATAAAAAGTCAAAAGTGGTAGTAGACCAAAGACGAACTTTTTTTTACATTTCAACAAGAAAATTGGAAGTAGTTATCTAGAAATTAGTGAATTCGAACTGTATAAAAAACAGACGGAACCGATTTATTCAACAGTAAGTAGTATTGTGCAAATGAACCCAGACCTTGCCGATGAGAGTCGAGCTTGAGAAGTCCAGCTCAGCAGGCTCAATCTCCCAGTCGCACTTTTTCGGTAAAGGGGGTGGAACCGGCCTTGGCTCAAAATGACTTCCGTTTTGGCCCTGCAATATATCCCCGTCCATATTCGAAGAAAGTTAAGAAACTATAGTAAAACTTATAAAGGCGCAACGAAAAAACGTAGACTTACATAAGACAGCCCACCATACGAGTTCAATAATTCGATCATCCGAGATCTTTTCGCTCCTTCAGCATCAGCTAATGGCTGTTATTTTCGCATATTTATTAAGGTCATCAAAAAAATCTCATATCAAATATTTATATTTCATGTATGGTGAATTCTTTTTACTCGACTAAATCATGTACGGAGAGACATGTATCCTCACAAGCAAATCAACAAACACATTATGGGCAGATGAACTCAGAAAATTAATCAGAGCGAACAGAATTACAGATGAACACATGTTTTTTCATATGTGTGTAAATCACGAGGAAAATCAATTAACTTACAGTGTTTTTCCATCGATCCTGAGCGTTGACGTCAGCTTTGAACTCGATGAGGCATTGGGCGACGTCGATCCAGCCGTGTAATGCCGCCACGTGGAGCGGAGTCCGATTGTCGTAGTCTCTAGCGTGCACCAGGGAGCGGTCCTCCTCCAGGAGCTTTCTCACCGCGACGGCGTCGTTTTGGTGGGCGTGCCACAGAATCAGAGACGTCCGGCTCACACGCGCCTTCTCCTTCTTCTTCTCCCTCTCCGCCGCCGACGATGCGTCTCCGCCGCCGGAGCACCCCGAACTTCCGCTGCTTCCGCTCATTCGTCGGGTTTTCGGCGGTTCGTCGGTTTTTTTTTTCTGACTCTCGCGCGTCACTTTAATGCGCAACTGAAAAACTGCTTTTTGCTTAAAAGATGCAGCAAAAATAGCCGCCCCAATAAAATGGACAATAGAAAATAATATCTTTTTTCTTTTTTTTTTTTTATATATAAAATAAAATATTTTCCTTGAAAATTCTAAATATGGGTTGCCTAATGAATAATTAGAGCCGATTTGAATGTTACTTGCACATGATTCATGAGGCCATATATATATATATACATACTCTTTTTTTGACATCTTCAAAATATTGTGTTTGTGTTTATCAATTTGAATCTAAATGGATTAGCATGCGTTGACATTTTAAAAGTCAAATAAAAACGTTTTATGTGTCAAATATATGCACCGTTTTTACGTTTTTTTTTTCCTTGTATATCTGGCACATGATTGGCTATAGAAAGTCAACTAGGTATGAAGGAGTTTATAATATGAAATAACACTTGGAAAGATTTTGATTAACGAAGTCAAAGAAGGATTATATTAGACTTTTACTCAATATTGCACGAGAGTTTCAGTTTCTTAGATGTTAAGTTGTCCAGTATTCATTCACATGGTGAAAATTGCTTGAATTTACATAGGATTTTGACTAATCGTATGTGGAAATATAGTAGAATTTAGACAAATTAATACCCGACAAAATTTAACCTTGTTTAATTAATACTTTTTTTCCGGACCCAATTGTGGGTCTGAGGATAATGTGTTCAAAAATATATCGTTTAAAATTTTGCTAAATTAATAGAATTTATTTGATATAAACTGTATTAATTTATAGAGTATTAATTTATAGAGATGTAACTATATTTATATCAACTATGAATCAGGGTTAACATGTCGAATCACTTTAGTTGGGTCCAACCCAACAATTGATTGGATCATTAGATTAGACCCACGGGGTGGTCTGGTTTCTCAAACCTACTCCCGGTGGAAAACACCAGGTGCCTTTCCTATTGCCACGTAAACGGCAATAGGAGGACCGGGTGTTTATCACCTAGTTTCCTTTTATTTTTTAGTTGTCCGAAATTCGATCAATTTTTGTTTTCCTGTTATTTCTTCAACTCTTCATGTATACATGATGTAGTTTGTCTTATCTAAGTAGCAATCACAGAGGAATAGTTCCACAAATCATCAACCATTCGATCATTTTTTTTTTTTTTGGTGAATAGATTTTTATTTCTTCAACTCTTCATGTATACATGATGTATTTGGTCTTATCTAAGTAGCAATCACAGAGGATTAGTTCCACAAAATCATCAACTATGGCGGCTTCAACATGCCGACGATGTCTTATAGTCGTTGACTTCTCTCATGTGAACCAGTCCAAGACCACCATCTATATACTTGTAATATTCCAACCGAATATTCAGTTTGATGCCTTCATACTTATAAATATATCAATTTGTTGAATGTAAATATTAAGGCAGTACATGTAACTTTAAATATATATATACAGTATTATATCATTGCTGGAATAAATACAGTGACAATATAGTTACAGGTATGTTTAGATTACCAGAAGTTCCATTTGTAGTCACATCAGGTCTTGCTGGTCTTCAAGAGAGCGTTTGCGTGCCCTTAAATTAAGCTTAAGATTTTCAGGTTGAGGAGGTGTTCGACCCCTTCGGAATAAAACTGCGAGCGCCCTATTCTTTTGACACAGATCAAATACCTGTAAACATATAACATATACATTGGTTAACAATGGAAAAAATAGTCGTAACATGGTGTGAAATCGTGCTGCTTACGGATGATGCGTCTATCTCTGCAACACCTTCACAAGCTTGACCTCCTCCTTGAAGCAAATCGCAGTATCTAGCAGCTTCATTTTCATCTTCAAATACCTACATGTGATATGACTCGTATAGAATAATTTAATTGAAAGAAACCATGAACGAAGACCTTTCTGTTATTTGCTTTTAAAGGAAATGGCCAAGAAAACAGCAAGTATATAATTGTGGACAATTTATTTGTTTATTTCCTAAACCAGTACTCATTTCTCTGAGAGAGAGAGAGAAATATGCTTAAATTTGATTTCCAGTGTTTGTTTTCCATTTTCACTTTTTTTTTTTCATCGAATCTTAGGTGCACAAGAAGTATTGAGATTTTAAGTTGATGCATTCATTTTATCGAATAGTTACTTGAGCATCGTGAATACATAGAGACATAGAGGTGTACTTTCTGTAATGCTTCTCTTCTACAATCCAGATTTTCAATTGATAAATACAAAACAAACTGACATAATTAATTAATGTTTTGCTGAGCTTTCAGGCAGTAATACCACTAGTTTAAACACTAGTGTGAAGTAGATTATCGTCAACAAAAATACGCTAGCACATCAAAGTAGATCACTGAGAAGTCTTACAGAGTTGATAACTATTTTACTATCTTCCTTCTAAGATTTAATACTGCTAAACTAGTTGGGCAATTTATTTTTGTAATCAACTGTGTAAGTTCAAATGGCAAATATGGATAATTTATTCTTTGATCAATTTCCAAACGAGACCCAAACAATTCTCTCAAAAAAAATCGTGTAACTCTCTTAGAGGATTTCAATTCAAGACAGCATTGCTGAATCAGAGGCTTAGATACCACTGTCATTGTAAGTTTAGATATATTGTTCATATATACCTTCGAGATAATATGAGAATAGCTCAAACATCAGATAATTCACGCTAGTTGAAAACTTACAAGAACACCCTCTCGAACGTCCTCGACAAGCATCTGAAATTCGGTGCTGGTTCCTGACTGCTTTGCCTGGTTTCTCCGTTTTGCTCCTTTAGAAAAAAGAAGCCCGAGCTCCTTTTCAACTTCACTGCATTAAGAATAAACCCTGATCAACTGGTCTCATGCAGAGAAAAGAGGCGAGCAGAACAGAAACTTGAATCACCTGCGATTTCTACGGGTTTTCATTGTACACAGCTGGTTTTCCTGGTGAGTCAGAACATAAACCGATTTTGAAGTCTCTCTCCAAGGGTTTGCCTCCAATACTGAATTTTCGATCGCACAACCACAAGATTTAGGGAAAATCGTAAGGCCTAATGAGAGTTTCGTCGGTAGAAAACGTATATGTAGCACATAAACTCTATCTAGTGTACAAGGAATTGGATAAATCAATATGTATTAACAAGCACAATAAATTGAAGGTAACGGCATCAATCATCATCACCATTTACCCCCCACGAATATTATGCCAAAATCCCCAATTATTTCCACTGAGCTTACAAAAATCACCATTTTAAGAAACGAATTGATTATTTACCAAAAAATGTTGAAACTATGCAATTTCTCTTCTTCCAGAATCACACAGCACAAATTCTAAGTTATGATCGATGCCTCAGCTAATTGAAGTACCGAACAACAAATTGCCAAAGGGGAAAGTTCGTACCATCGTAGCTACTGCTTTCAAAGGTCTGCTGAAGATGCCTCCTCATGCCGTACGCGCGTGAAGAAACTTGCTCAACGAACGCGTCGGATGTCCCAGGGATCGCGCCGTCCATCCGTAGGGCTCTCTCCAATTCCTCGTCTCTTCGATCATTTTCACCTTCCTCCTTTTCATCTCCTCCGCTCAATCTGCAGTGAAATCTCGTATGCTGCTTTCTCCCGAAAAAATCATTAGAAATACGAATTTTGGAGAGAGATTTGATGCGTGTGAACGATACGCCCGATTTTCGCCGGCGATGGTGGAGGTGGCAGCGGCCGAGGGGAAGCACAATAGATGGTGATACCGGTGACAGGGAATCCATGAGTCGTGTTCTCTCTCTCTACAATTCTTTCTATGTTAACAAATTTCTCTCTCTATGTACTTACAATTACTTGTATGTATACTTCAGGGAATTTGCAGGTGGTGGTTGGAGGGAGGAAGACGGAAGTTGAGATGCTTGCAAATGGATCTTTAGAGTTGAGATTTTTTTTGGCCTGTGCCGGGTCGGGTCGGGTCGGGTCAAGTTGGGATCCGATTAAAAGAGTACCGAATGTAAGAGGAATGGGATTTGCTCACTGTGGAAATTGACACTTGTAAGCAATTTTGTTTCTTCTTTTTTTTTCTATTTTTAATATTTCAATTAAAAAAAAAATTGATTTCTATTAATTATTTCCATTTTGATATAAAAAAATTCCAATAATTTTAGAATAAAATTTATAATTGAATTTCAAAAATTGGGATTTTTTATTTTCCATTTTTTTCATTAATAAATAGTAGTAGTACAGATACAATTATGAATTAACAAAAAAAAAAAATCATAAATTCTTTCTAAATATTGTTTTATTATTTATTTTATTAACTGAGTAGCAACTGAAAAGAAATTAAACTAAAATAAAACCAAAGTAAACTCCAAAAATCAACTGAAAAGAAACTAGCCTAATAGTACTTCTAATTTGTCCTAAAAATAAAACCAAAACTAAACTCGAAATAAAGCAACTAGATTAATTTGGTGGTGGGAAGAAGATCTCCTCAGCCTTCCTCTTGGAGGTGAACTTCTCCTCCACATCCGCCGGAACATTAAAAGCCGCCTGCAGAACTTCCGGCGACAGCGCCTTCCAAACCGATGTCCGTCCGGCCAAATGAGTGAAAATAGGGCTGCAATTATCACAACAACACACACATTACAAAAATATTTAAAGCAAAAAAAAAATAAAAACACTTAAAAATTAAATAGATTAGAACTTACTTGGGGGTAGTGATAATGGAGAACCAATCCATACCCTCAGGATCAGCAATCTTCGAGACAACAAAGAACCTCGGCACGATGAATAGATTGCCAGCCTTAAGCCTCGTCTCGAGCACACGTTTCCCATCTACGCCAACAACTTGCACACGGCCACTTCCCCTTACAATGTAAGTCACCTGCAGAGCAGAGTCACACGAGAAACCTGGAGAGCACATTGCACTTCCATCGAGCCTAACAAGATCTGCACCGAGCCCAACTTCTCCCACCAATGGTAGATTCTTGGTGTTGAGAACCACCACTTTGCCGCCATTCTTGATGTCCACATCCAACGGAGCTTCCTCGCAGTTCAATGCCATTCCGTTGTAGTGCTCAATTTTGGGCTCTGGCATTTTGAAGGTGGAGTCGAGCTTGACTATCCCGTTCCCTGATTGGCTGCCGACGAGTGTCTTGACAGTGCTCTCTTCCAGGTCCCATGCCCTGCCGACGAACTCAGTTGAGAATCCAGTGAAGATTCCGTTGGGGCCGGTTAGGAAGAAGTCGGTGAAGGAGCCGGATTTGTGGGCTTTTGAGGTGTCGCCGAGGAAGAGGATGACTAGCTCGGTTTCTTCCTTGTTGTACCACCAGGTGACTACTCCGAAAGGTAGGGCTATGGCGTCTCCCTTCTTGATTGGGAGCACCTTTTCTTCCTTTTCGGGGAGGACTATACCAGCAACTCCATTGCCTATAACAATTTCAAAAAATCAATTCATCAAACAACTTGTGTGCATCGATTTGAAAGAATTGTGCCACCATGATGCAGTGAGCAATGAAATCATGGAATGGAAACAACTGAAATCACTAAAGCACGTATAAATTGTTGGCGAGCATTATTAATAGATAAGGTTTGACCGAAATTCCTAATTACTTTAATTTCATATTGCTGTCAACTCTAGCAAAAGAGGCGCGAATAAATTCATTTATTCATGGTGAAGATAAAAGCATCAAAACTTTTATGCGATCATGGAATTCAAGTTTTTGGATTCATGATATTTATTCAATTAGAAAACAACGTGTGAAAACACAGATTCAAAAAAAAAAAAAAAAAAAAAAACTGATTTATCAAAGCAATCAAATCAGAAATTAACAATAGGTAGAAGATGAAGATCTGATCAAATTCGTTCTCGAGTAGTAAATAATCGAAACAAAGACGATCTGAATTCTGAAAATATATATACCTTGAAGCACATAAGCAACCTTAGCAGAATCGGAGTATCGAGGCAGAGCAAAGCCGTTCTTCTCAAGGGCGAGCTTTCCGGCGCCGATGTTGCCTTCGCGGAGCATGGGAAGCTCGTTAGGGCACCACGCGTAGTACGCGCCACCATCTCCTCCGTACAGCTTTTTAGCCAATTGCGGTGTCAAATCAAGCTCCATCTCTCTCTAACTAAATATCTAAAAAGAAAAAAAAAAAAAAAAAAAGACAAATTCGAACGACTGAATATAATGCTTGTTAATTGTTATACAAAGGGAGGGCGTGGAGTTGGTATTTATAGAGAAGAAGAATGAGTGTTTGTTCTGAAACACAATTAGGATTAAGATTAGGATTAGGATTCTGTTAGCAATATCCCTGCAGAAAGTTATATTGGATTTTTTCTGAAATTGTATTATAATCCCACGTGGAAAACGTAATCGAATCACGTAACATAATTCGCTTGATTTCAGATAATCAGATCACACAAGATAAAATCATATTGTAATCTTATTCGGATCAAATTGTAGAATTGGATATAGATAATAAGATTACACAAGATTAAATTACTCTAATCCTATTCGGATCAGGACTCAATTGTATAATTAGATTGGATATACTTATAAAACAAGTATTACAAAATATATATCATGAATTAAATTTAAATAATATAATAAATAAATAAATAAGAGATTTCCACTTTATTCAAACGTGTGTGTTTAATTACACAATTAATAACAATTAAACACGTTTCTAAACAAATCCCAACGTGTATAAGAAGTTACAGAATCCTAATCCACAATATCAGCAGAGCGAGTTTTATTCGATTACAAACACTATCTGCTCTCTATAAATACCAGCGGTATGCGTTCACTTTTGGCATAAAAAGTTGGCAATTCTCAGTATTCACTCAATTCAATTCGCATTAATTCTCGTGTTAGGTTTTAGAGAGAGAGAGAGAGATGGAGCTTGATTTGACACCACAGTTGGCGAAGAAGCTGTACGGAGGAGATGGTGGCGCGTACTACGCGTGGTGCCCTAACGAGCTTCCCATGCTCCGCGAAGGCAACATCGGCGCCGGAAAGCTCGCCCTTGAGAAGAACGGCTTTGCTCTGCCTCGATACTCCGATTCTGCTAAGGTTGCTTATGTGCTTCAAGGTATACATATATATTTTTTTCAGAATTCAGATCGTCTTTTTTCGATTATTTACTATTCGATAACGAATTTGATCAGATCTTCATCTTCCACTACCTATTATTAATTTTCTGCTTTGATTGCTCTGATAAATTAAATCCTTCTTTTTTTAATTTTATTTTTAAATCTATGTTTTCACGCGTTGTTTTCTAATTAAATAAATATCATGAATCCAAAATTTTGAATTCCATGATCGCATAAATTTTTTTGATGCCTTTTGTTTTCACCGTGAATAATGAATTTATTCGCGCCTCTTTTGCTAGAAAGTTGACAGAGATATGAAAATAAAGTAATTAGGAACTGGCCAAAACCTTATCTATTAATAATTTAATATTTAATAATGATGCTCGCCAACAATTTATACGTGCTCTAATGATTTCAGTTGTTTTCATTCCATGATTTCATTGCCTTGTTGTATGATATGATGAAATAGTTCTTGCAAATTGACGTATACAAGTTGTTTAATGAATTGAATTTTTGAAATTGTTATACAGGCAGCGGAGTGGCAGGTATAGTCCTCCCCGAAAAGGAAGAAAAGGTGCTCCCAATCAAGAAGGGAGACGCCATAGCCCTCCCATTCGGAGTAGTGACATGGTGGTACAACAAGGAAGACACAGAGCTAGTCATCCTCTTCCTCGGCGACACCTCAAAAGCCCACAAATCTGGCTCCTTCACCGACTTCTTCCTGACCGGCCCCAACGGAATCTTCACCGGATTCTCGACGGAGTTTGTCGGCAGGGCATGGGACTTGGAAGAGAGCACCGTCAAGACACTCGTCAGCAGCCAATCAGGGAACGGGATAGTCAAGCTCGACTCCACCTTCAAAATGCCAGAGCCCAAAATTGAGCACTACAACGGAATGGCGTTGAACTGCGAGGAAGCTCCGTTGGATGTGGATATCAAGAATGGCGGAAAAGTGGTGGTTCTCAACACCAAGAATCTACCATTGGTGGGTGAAGTTGGTCTCGGTGCAGATCTTGTTAGGCTCGACGGAAGTGCAATGTGCTCTCCAGGTTTCTCGTGTGACTCTGCTCTGCAGGTCACTTACATTGTAAGGGGAAGCGGCCGTGTGCAAGTTGTTGGTGTAGATGGGAAACGTGTGCTCGAGACAAGGCTTAAGGCTGGCAATCTATTCATCGTGCCGAGGTTCTTTGTTGTCTCGAAAATTGCTGATCCTGAGGGTATGGATTGGTTCTCCATTATCACTACTCCCAAGTAAGTTCTATTCTCATCACTGTTTGATTCTCTATTGTATTTAACTTTTGTTGTAATTTTTTTAATGTGTGTGTTGTTGTGATAATTGCAGCCCTATTTTCACTCATTTGGCCGGAAGGACATCGGTTTGGAAGGCGCTGTCGCCGGAAGTTCTGCAGGCGGCTTTTAATGTTCCGGCGGATGTGGAGGAGAAGTTCACCTCCAAGAGGAAGGCTGAGGAGATCTTCTTTCCACCACCAAATTAATCTAGTTGCTTTGTTTCGAGTTTTATTTTATTTTTAGGCTAAAGTAGAAGTTAAGTTGAATTTATTTTCAGTTGATTTTTCGATTTTACTTTGTTTTTATTTTAGGACAAAGTAGAAGCACTATTTCATTTCAGTTGATTTAACAAGTTATAATATTTCACAGTGGTTTTTCTTTTTTTATCTATTTTGCACCACGTCTCTATTCTCACATTCCAGTGAGTCTGATTAAGAGTTAATTAGCCAGAAAATTAATCAATCCAATTTTAATCTAATCTTGTTGTACAATTTGTCAAATTCAATCCAATATCACAACAAACAATTCAATTCAAACAGTGGGCAATAGATCAAACACAAACCATGCACTGAAACCCCTAACCTGAACAGTTGCAGTTGCAGTTGCAGTTGCATAAAATAGTGAAGGCAACATGGATTAAGTGGTCCGGCCTTGAAAAATGATCTACGTCGTCAAACACGACAAAGTACTCCAATCAACAGTCGCCACCTCATCACAATATTAGTTAGGGGAGTTAATTATCCACTGCACCTCAGGCTTTCAGCTGACTTCAATCAGCTCCTTCCTATTCCTCCACGTGGACTGATCTTCAAACTCAGCTCCACTTTGATTAGTTGATCAAAATACTTCAAATCTAAATAAATCCAATCCACGAAACTGAACGTGAACTTAAAGTTTAATCTATGGTCAAGTTCATCACTCTAGCTCCAGTTGGCTAGGCTAATTTTCATCTTTTTATCTACAACCATCATGCAATAGTAAGCCAAGCCCAAAACTTGAACTTTGGACCAAACCCGAAATTTGAGGAAACTAGAAAAAGGCGACGTGTATCATAGCAACTTGAATTAAAATCATTTAAAGGAACAATCATGCTGTACAACATCGTTTTCAAACAATACACGAGCAATCACATCTCAAGACACATGGTATAATAAGGGTACACACATAATCAAGTTTTGCAAATCAGTGAAAAAATTTGAAGTACATGACGACAATAATCGCCAGGATAAGTGCAGCAATTACAGCGCCGACGATCCACTTATTCCTGCTAATCCTTCGAGACATTGAAGTCAATACCTTTTTACTCCTATCAATGGCGCTGTCCACATCGTAAAGCTGCAAATAGAAAAAGCAAATCACACCAAAATCAACCTCTACACCAACCAACAATACTAGGAAAGACCACATTATTAAAGATGTAATGATAAATTGAGGGTTAGAACATGCCTTCTTGTGAGAATGTAAGAGAGTTTCACGTTGCTGCTGCAAATCTTCAAGGATTGACACTCCAAGCTCTTCTGTTTCCAGTGCAGTTCTCCGACTCTCCCTTATTCTGTCACTCGATTGGTTCAGCCTCTCAGTTGACATCGTCAATCTATCCCTTTGATTTGCATTCGCCTATTGATATTATTTGGTATTAAAAACACATACAGTTATTTAAGAGAAATGCTATGCAGGGCAGCAGGGTTTGCAGAGAAAATATCGTATACACAGATGTATAATGTTGGGAAACAAGAAAGAGGTTGAGAAATAGAGTAAACATAAAACAACAAATGATTCCAATTTTAGGTGACAAATATAAATATGAGACGAATTAACGCGACTAGCGGTAGATAAGCAAATGCATCATCCTTCCTAATTAATTATTTTAACCTTCCCATTAACATAGGTTAAAAACCCAATCCATGTACGATAGATAAATCTAGTTTACATAATATATAAGTGTGTATAAAGGCACATCCCTAGATATTTAAATGTGCATGTGTGTGTGTTCTACATTAAAATGAGTATAGGCAACACTATTAAATGCACAGCTAATTTATCCAATCCCAGCAAAATTCAACTGCAAGTTTCCACTTACGTATAAACTATGTCGATTAATTGAAAGGAAAAAAACGTCAAGGAAAGGCAATCCGGGCATACCTCATGGGCACCAGCCATTCCAGATTCTAAGTCTTCATGTGCGGGCTGATTGGAATTAGGCATAGTCAGTTTCTTCACTTCTCTTTTCAACTTATTCAGATCAGATTTATATTCCCTAAGCTTAGCAAGTAAAGTGGCTTTCACACTTGGCTGCAAACTTCTAGCCTCGAGATCCATTTTCCGAATCTAGTAAATACAAAAATCAGATATTTATCTAAGATTGAGAATCAACAAAATTGCAATTGTGTAGCAACTGAAGTTAGAGGTTGTGCATTACCAGAACATCAGCATCGTCCAATCCTGCTTGTATTACAGAAACTTCTTGTTTCTTTTTCTCTGCAGAACACCACAACATAAGCACCAGTTCACAAACAGATCAAACCCGAATGACAAAAATATGATTACGGACAAACAATATAGACTCAGATCATTTAGCAAAAAAATACGTGTTGAATTAATCAATGGCCCATAGATGGAGGATTCTTCATCTGTTTCTTGGAAATAAAAAATAAAATCTAGCAAACAAATTTGACTGTTTGGATTATCACTCGGAAGATATCATGACATAGATATACATGAGCCTCATATTATATTTCTCATATTTAATTCATCCATAGCTATGCCTATAAGAGCATAACAAAGATGATGTGTTTGAGTTATTCAGAAGAAGAATGTTGAGTTCATCGTGCATCACTCCACAACACACATACTCGGAACAGAAAAAGAAAAACAAAAAACAACAGAAAACTCGTGTCATCATACTTTATGATGATTTTTATTTGCCTAGTCGGAAGATAACCATCTTCTATTATGCGGTTTCAACTAATTTCTTTCCACGATGCCAACTATTCAAAAAATCCAGACCCATATACTCTGACAAAATCATAAATATAAATCTACAGATCAAAATAAACTTAATTGAGAAACACCATCCCTCCTTTACTTCACCAACATAGCATCAATCACTCAAGTGCAAAATCCTATCATTTCAAAAAAAAATCGTGCCCAAACAGAACAAAAAGCCCACTCTGTAAACTATTCCATTTCAACTAATCTCTATCCAGAAAAAGATGCCAATAACTTACACAAACTAAACCCTAACCTCAGCAACATCACAAACAGAACACAGAAAACAAAATTAAAAAATAAATAAAAAATTACCCCCTTTCTGCAGAAGAATATCAACAATATACAACTGACCAGAATCAAATAACCATATATTTTAATTTAGGAAGAGAAAACATTCAATTACTTAACACTAACCTCCATCAGGAAGAACAGCAGCAGAATTGCATTTTCTCGACAAATTTGCAGACAGCTCACAGTACTGCCTTTCATATCCTTCATAAACCAGACTCATCTTTCCTCCGCCACCACTCTTCACTTCAAATACATATGCACAAATAATCAGAGAAAGAAGATCAAAAGGCTAATTAATTCTACTTCACGAAATCTGAGGATAAAATTGACCGAATCAAAAAACTTCTATACGTATATACATACATACATGCGCCGGAACTTCTCGTATAAATTATACCTGAAATACGTGAGTCCGCAAAATTAACGAGCGAGTTGACTCAGATCACAGGTGAGAGAGTGGAGAGAGAAAATATATATTGGACTGAATTTGGACGAAAGATTGATTGCGTAAATCGAGAGAGGGGAAGAAATAGAATAGGAAGGACAAAGTTGTTTTGCTATTAGACCCTTAAACTTCTAAGTAATAGCAATTCACTCCTACAATAAGGTGAAATTTTCTTGTTATGTATAAAAACAATGAGATATTTCTGCTGGTCAGGAGAAAAGTCCGTGTAATTTTATTTATTAATTTTTTTAATGTAAATAATTTATTATATATATTTTTTTTTCAAATTGGCCTTATAATATGGCCTACAGGCTACAACGCACGCACCCGAAGGGATTCGAACCCCGACTCCCACCAAACACCACTATCGGAGAGGTTTCTGGTACAAATATCAGACCAAATGCAATATCAGAACAAATGTCTTCAGGCAAACTACTACAATACTCTCAGAAAAAATCAAAAGGAGTTAGAAAAATTAACATTCTGTACAAATATAAGCCACCAGTCTCTGGAAAGAAGATGCTCAACTTCCTCCATCACAAATTCAAGCCAGTCTTCGTATTTTTCGGAAGACAAAAATCGAAGCCAAATCCTACACCATAAAAGCACTCAGTTAAAAGATTACATATTCGAAAATCTCAACCCTACCGAATTAACACCACTAATCTAAACGGTACAAATGTGGTAAATTTTTTCACCGAAGCGAAAAAAAGAAAATGGAAAGAAGGGGTCACGTTGCGATAAACATTATGCTAGTTGGTTTGATCGGAAGCAGATTCGCCCAAAACGGGGCTAGACTGTAAAGGCTCCGAATCTAGATTAGGGAACACTTCCGATTGTAGAGATGGAAATATCTTATTCACATGCAGCCATGTTTGTTCCCACACGTTGTCTCCCCCGAGAGTACTTGTCGGAACGAGCACTCCCTTTGTCTTCATAACAAGAAGTGTGTTCTTTAGAAGCTCGGGGATTAATTCCAGAAGCTTCTCACCCCTTTTAACCTTCAGCTTCATATACTTCTCCATCCGACCAATCACGTTACGCCACAGTTTGCAGAAGCTCGATAACTGTGACAGCTCGTTGAGTAAATGTAGGAACACTTTCGTTAGCAGCTTCAGTGCAAGAACGAGTGTCCCTTCTATGTTTCTGTATTCCTTTTGAGTCTGAGGGTTCCCCTGTGCGATTTCAGCCAAGTCGTCGAGCATAGTGAATATAACCATTTCGAAACACTGTGGCCAGAGGCCAAGTGGGAGGTGAATTTCATCTACTCCGGTTAAGCACATTTGTAGAGATAGAAGAGCGTGGTTTCTAACTTCTTCTCTTTGATCCAGACAAACTTTCCTCAAACCCTGGACAAGCCTCAGCCACATCTCCCCAATATCCTGACACAGTTTCGCAGCTTCTGCTTCGGCCGTACCTTCCCTAGCATCTTGCGCCCACCGCACCAAACAAGAAACGGACCCCGCCATAAGATCGACAGACTGGATCGATCTATCTGTCTGCCCCACACGAGACTCTGCAAATTGCCTCGCTGCATCTGCACAGAGCACGAAATTAGCTGGAGAAAGGTGGGCCCCATCTGCCATTATGAACGTGAGGGCTTCGAATCCCGATTCAGAAGCATCCGGGTGCCTAGCTGTGATAGAGAGTAACGAAGCAATCGTTCGCCAGCCCATTGGAGAACGAATGTGTGTTGCGTTTGCTTTGACTAATCGGCTGACCTCCTGAGTAATCTGCTCGCAGTATTGATCGGCGACTCGTGCGTCGAGCTTGAGAACAAGCTGCAGCGATCTCAGAAGCTCATCTGCCAAGTTCTCCTTGTATGGAAGCAGTCTCTGGCAAATACGAAGAAGTCCAAAAACAGCCTTCTCGACTAAAGCACAAGCCACTACTGTCGATTGAACTATATTAGCTATGTGCTCATAAACACCTTGCCAGAGAAGCCCAATTCTATCACGGTTGTTCAATGTAATTGCAATTAGCAATTCCAAGCAGAAAACTGCAGTGTCCTCATCCTCAGGCGAGGTGCTTCCCTTCTGCGGTCGCCCAGCGGCCCATATGAGTGCTCGTGCAAGCTGTAATAATGAATCGGCATGCAGGAACTTGCTCTCAGTGAAAATACTGTCAATATGGCACTTCTGAATAGTCTGGAGTGTGCGTTGATGGGCAGCCAGTTGTTGTTCAGTGGGCTGAGATCTCGGCTCTTCAGTATCTAGAGAAAGAAGTTGACTGAACCGACCCATCAGGCCCGAAGACCGCCTAGGGGTACCGATAGATTGCATATGAGCGGAAGATAGTGAGTTTGTGAGAGGCTTGCCATGTGAACCAGGATCAGACGACAACTCCGAATCATCGGCTGCATCACTGGCCACACGAGCAGGTAGAAGGCCAAGCTTGTGCAATCTCAAGATGCAGTCCAGAATATTTCTCCAGCCAGTACGGATAAAATCTCCATATCTATTTGCGATAGTGAAAACCGTAACAGTTGCCATTCTAGCTTTTGCATCATCGCCAAAGGCTAGAACGGGCTCCTCCACAGATGAGGGATTCAACAACGTTGTAAACTTGCACAGGGACACTACAAGATCGTCCAAAACATCTTCGAGATGATGGCATGCAGATATCTTTGCAACAGCCAAGAATCCGTCGATGCATGTTTGGTAGACATCCTCGTACTCTGCATGATCGAACACCACAGAGATGGCGGCAATCGTCGGACCAGACATGATTGCAAACATGTCATGGTCGAGGTAGGCTCTGGAATCGGAGACGATGTACGGAGAAGTTTTTCTGGACTTGTGCATCAAATCAATCCATCGGCTAGGAGTCATTTCAGCGAAACCAGCTCCTTGTTCAGGTGTCGTGCGAATCTCATTCTTGCATATTGAGTAGTAAAGCTCCGACAGGAAATCGCGAGGGAGGTCATTACCTCCATTAATATGCCGATTATTCCTGATGAAATCCTCTTCGGTCATCTTTTTCTTCACCTGTACATTATGCTGATCCGTGTTAAGCATTATGAGGGAATAAGACAACAAAAGAGCAGCATCTCTATTGGCTAAAATCAGTGGGGATTGCTCGTAATATCTCCCTGAGAATGCCTCCAGCACTCTTTGTATCTTCTGAGATTCTCCAGGTAGTCGAAAAGTCTCCAGAAAGAGCCTTAATGCGGTATCCAGGTTCATGTCCTGGAAATCAAATGTTCCAGCAAATTCATTCAGAACCTGAACGCAAAATTCATCATGATTTCCAAGAAAATCTCCAACTAGATTTTTATCTAATCCAGCAGTATAGCGGAAAAAGCAAGCAACACTCTGTGGATCAAGTTTCTCAGGCAAAAGATATGTCCCTTGAAGAAATTCTAGCCCTTTCTTAGGATCTCGGTTAAAGTGATCAGCTCCAATCATCAACCTTCTTTTGATGTACTTCCTTCTACGAACAAAAGGGACCCAATGTTCAGGATCACCATAATTCTCACATTTCACCATCCAAAACGGAGTATACTCCTGAAGATTCACAGGCGTTAGTTCAAAACCAACTGATCCATTGCCTATCCTCTCAGCCATTCCCTGAATCACAGCAATAAGACCGTCTAACGCAAGAATATGCATGCTGGACAAAGGGCAATTCACAGGAAAAGCACTCTTTGACAATAAATTGGCAAGCTCTTCGAACACATTACCACACGTTATATCACAATCCAAATTCGCGTACATTTCTACCATGAAGGTTTTCTGCCTACAGAAATCAACTAGAGCCTCCATTGCAACCTCCTGCTGCTGGTACGAAGCTCCAAATCGACTTTGTGAAAGTCTTAAGATCACACAGGAAAAGAAAGCTTCAAGCTGAAGCTTCAGCTCAGTGCGCAAATGCTGATATAGGTTGAGCACAATGCTACAGACCATAGATAGAATCAAGGGACTCATTGACAACCCAAACTGCATGAGGTTACGGAACAATTCGTCCTGTATCAAACTCAATAATCTAGGATGATGTCGGATAGCAGGGCCACCTAATTCAATTGCTGAGTTGATCAAACCCAAGGCAAAAAGAGGTACATCTTCATCAAATGTTAAAGAATTTGCTCTGAGACCCATCCCTGTATGCTCAACAACGTTTAGCAATGAACAGAGAAAATGAAATATTTCAACCATGCAGGGCACACCATAAGGTTCTGTCATTAAATGCAGATCATAAGGAACTGCATCCTTCCCGTTATCATTCCTGGGAATACTTTCATCCATCATACCACCAATGAGGCCAGATGAAGCAGAATTATAAATGCCAGATGAGAGTTGGCCATCAAATTCAGAAGCTCCACTGCCATTTTCTGATTTACCGCTGAAGTTATAATCCGTATCCAAACCAGCATTCTGCACAAAAAGTGAAGAATGTAAAGTAAAGGAAGAAAACAAATAAAGAAAGAATGAGTACAAATTCCACATGAAGTCCTATATGCATATTGACAATGCTGGTCCAGCATGGTTTTAGTTGTGTCTTGAACACACATGCACTTTGATGTTTGCAAATTACAGAAAAAAATCAACTAGTCCAATGATTGTTTTACCAAATGCGAAACTACGAAGAATAATCTGATCCAGAAACCCTAATCAGTTGATCTTCTTCGAGACCGCACTCACATGCAAGCACACAAATAGATGAGCATAGAAAATGTGAGGTTCTTAACCCTTAAGGTGGTACCTAGAGTCTCTCGCTTTGGGAGTCGAACATAAACATTAAAGGTTCATCATCAAGTTATCTAAAAAATTCTCCTACTTCTTCTTAATGGAACCAACAGAATCTAGACTTCCAGAAAATCATAATCAAGAAAAAGCTGATACGTACCTCATTTTTCACTGAACTGCCTCCTTTAACCAGTGACTGTTCTGTGTTGTCAACATCTGGAAGGTGCAAAAAAATGCATCTGACAAGTTCATGCATTGTGTGGCGAGCTATTCGCTGTAATAGTTCACCTTTACTTCCAGCTTGATGAACGACTCGGAAGCAAGTGTTTACAATGGTACAAACATGCTGATTACTCAACATAACTGATGCTTTACTTTTCATGCAAGCCAAAAGAACCTGAAGTATCTTGGTCAATACAACTTCTTCAGATGCAGGGTCAGTTACCTCGAATCTGCAGCAGGTAACAGCATCAACTACCAGATGCATGGCATCATCAACGTTGACAGTATTTACATCCAGCACATCAAGAGTCAAAATCTTGTAAATAGACGACAATGCAACACCGGTAATTGGAGCACCTGTTTCATCTGACCGAATTACATCAAGAAATGGCTGGAGATACAAGGAAGGGTTGACGGATTGCCACTCGTGCTGCCATGAAAATATTTGTCTTCTCAATGTTTTAAGAGATTGAATGAGAGTGTGCTCCAACTGGTCATCACCCGATACATAACGACCTCCCCATCTCACATTTCTCCTCATGACCGCAAGCACAGCTCCTATCTCTGAATTAATCATACATCCCAATGCGGACTTATTGGAAGAAGTAGCCTCACATTCTTCTGGTTCTTCTTCAATTGCATTGATACTAGATTGTAGCCTTAAACGACCCATCGGTAACTAACTTGGACAAACTTTCAGCTTCAACTGGTAATCAGAAATACTTTTTAAGGGACCACGGCAATCTAGAAAAAAATCATGAAAAGTATATGTATTAGCATTGTAACAATGAGGTTCTACAGTCAAATAACACCCTTTCAGAAAATACAGGAAAAGCATAAAAGTAGTACAAACAATGGTGGGTGATTCTGCGTATATATATTCTCCATTCATAAAATAATGGGTTTTAGATCTGGCCTATTGACTCTATTATACAGTATTAAGGATCAGACTTAAGGGTGCAAGAAAAAATGAAGCCCAGCAACAACGCTGCTATAATCCTCTATCATCGGGACTTCATTGCTTGCTACAGCAAAATGTCATGCTAAGATACAGTTCCCGTCATGCTCTACTAGCTACTGGACTAATTTCTACACTTGGTACATATGCTTTCACCATGAAATTTTCAGGAATAGTATTACAGCAGTAGGATAAAATAAATAAACATTCAGCAATTGCATAATCAGAAAACCAATCCAAACTCAGAAATAAATTGCTACAGATCTCCCCAAAGATATCAATACAAGTTGATTCACTACTAATCATGGCAGGTAACTCGAGGATGAGATTGGAACTATACAATCAGTAGCAAATGATGATCGACTTCCACTGAAATCCAACTTAGGAAACGAACATCGACAGCCAAATTCAGTCTAATACTACCAAATCCGTGGTTCAAACACCCTAAACAATATTACAACTCGAATCAAAACTTAATACACCGAATCGCAACACAAATTTGCGTCTTAACCTTGATTACACTTTAGCCACAATTACTAACTGTCACAGTGACATTATCTAGCCATCGCCCGGAAAAAAACACCTATAACAAAATCACCCAAATTCCAAGGCAAACCTCATGACTTATTATTACTGTTACTTCAATTTTCCAACCACACAATGCAGTAACAAAAACCAGTGAAGAATCAACAGCTACACCCGAGTTTCTAAACATTATACTATCATGAATGCGATACTCAAATCAGATATCTTCATAGAGAATCAGCAGCGGAAAAATCGGATAAACAATTGAACATAAACTCACCTCCGGCGAGCAGAGAAGACAAGTCAAGTGCAGATCCGTGGCTTTGACGGACGAAATTACGGTTCCCGGCGGTGATATTAGAGAAATAAACCGCCGGTAGATTCACAGTTTGACTGCTAGCAAAGAGTAACCAGTTGCTAAAGAATAGAAAGAAAAAAAAATGGATGAAAAATTAGGAAAAAAAGGTGGAGAGAGAATATGAATATATGATTGAAAGAAATTAAAAATAAATAAAAAATTAAAAAGGAAAGGGGGTGAGGAAAAAGAGAAAGGTCAACTGAACGACGTCGTGCCCTCGTCTAGAAACCTTAAACTCTTTACATTTTTTATTTTTATTTTTCCTTTTTCGTTTTTGTCACTTCTTTTCTTGTGTGAAATAAAGGTTATTTATTGCTAATACCTAATTATTTATTACTTCATGGAAAAACTTGCTATTAGTTTCTACAATAGAAATCGATTGTAAATTTTGAAAATTGTTCATTTTCTTTTAATTTAATTAGGTAATTAAGGGATACATTAATGAATAATGTATTAATGTCGTTATACATGACTTTTTACTGTTATATCCTCATTTACTAACTTCTTTAAGGATAAATTAGGAGGAAAAAAATCATGAATTTAGGTAAAATTATGAAAAACACCACAATTTATCTGTAATATTAAAATACCCCCAACATTTGTTTCCAGCTTACATCAATCCCTTACAGTGTAATCAGAATTTTTTTGAGTTCGGGGAATATTTTTTGAAAAATGTCAATTATACCCCTGCAGACATAGAATTTCTTTTATGCTACTTTTTAAAGGTAAAAAATAGCTTCATTTTACTAATTTCTTTTTAACGGTAAATTGCGGAAAAAAAAATATAAATTTAAGCAAAATTCTGAAAAACACCACAACCTATTCTTTTACTAAAATACCGTCAATGTTTATTTCCGTCTTACACCAACCCCTTACGGTATAATTTTTAACGAAATCTTTTTGTAGGGAATATTTTTCAAAAAATGACAATTATACCCCTGCATACGTGAAATTTCTTTTATACTATTTTTTTAAAGGTAAAAATTACCCTCAAATGGATAATAGTGATACTAAAAAACTGAGAAATAAGCCATTATCTGAAGAATAAATATTTCGTTTAAAGGCCCAAGCGGGTAATATCTATCTCCAAAAGTAGCTAGCATAAAGAAATGTTATGTCTGCAAGGGTAGAATCGACATTTTTCGAGAAATATTCCCTGTAATAAAAAAGATTTCATGAAACTCACATTTGAAGAGGCTTGGTGTAACATTGGAACAAACGTCGGGAATTTTGATAATTACATATAGCTGATGGTATTTTTCGTAATTTAATCTAAGTTTAGGGGGTTTTCGTACTACCTTTATTTCATGATTTCAATTTTGCTCCATGCACATAATTCACGATCTGTTCATCATCTTCAATTCTTCATCTCCAAATTCCCAAATTCCAAAAACACACACTGCAGAATCGCTTGCATTCCAGGACAATAATTTGACGGGCGCACTACGTACATGGGCCTGAAGAGGATATCCTCCACCGCCGGCGCACTCCCCACCACCACCGCCACCGCCGTGAGGCGCCGCCGCCACGGCGGCCAAAAATGCGGCAACCTCAAGCTCACGATTCTATGCGGCATCATCACCATCCTCGTCTTGCGGGGCACAATCGGCATCTCACTGATCTCCTTCCCCTCCGAATCAACCACAATCCCCCGCCACGTGGCAGAGGAAACGGATCGGATCGTCGCCGAAATCCGATCCGGCGAAAACGACGACTCCGAATCCGAATCCGTAACCCTAACCAACAGAACCTACACATTAGGCCCCAAAATCATCGACTGGGATTCATCAAGGCAGAAATGGCTCCGGCAAAATCGAGGTTTCCCCAATTACGTCAATGGAAAACCTAGAATCCTGCTCGTAACAGGCTCCCAGCCCGGCCCGTGCAACAACCCGATCGGCGATCATTATCTCCTTAAATCCACAAAGAACAAAATCGATTACTGCAGAATGCACAATATCGAGATCGTCTACAACATGGCTAACCTCGACGAAGAATTATCCGGCTATTGGACGAAACTGCCCCTCATCAGGAAGCTAATGGTTTCGCATCCGGAAGCCGAATGGATATGGTGGATGGACAGCGACGCGTTCTTCACCGACATGCTCTTCGAAATCCCGATTTCGAAATACGAGCCCTACAACATGGTCGTCCACGGTTACCCTAATTTACTATTCGAAGAGAAATCGTGGATCGCTTTGAATACGGGGAGTTTCCTTCTCAGGAACCGTCAATGGTCGTTGGACTTGCTCGATTCGTGGGCCCCAATGGGCCCGAAAGGTGCGGTCCGCGAAGAGGCGGGGAAAATTCTAACTGCTAACTTGAAGGATCGGCCTTCGTTCGAGGCGGACGATCAATCCGCGTTGATATACTTGCTGGTTTCAAGAAAGGACGAGTGGATGGATAAGGTGTTCTTGGAGAATTCGTATTATTTGCACGGGTATTGGGTGGGGTTGGTTGATAAGTACGAAGAGTATCTCGAGAGCTCTCATCCTGGATTGGGAGACGAGAGGTGGCCGTTTGTGACTCATTTTGTGGGGTGCAAGACTTGTGGGGGTTACGGTGACTATACGATGGAGAGTTGTTTGAAGAGCATGGAGAGAGCGTTTAACTTTGCCGATAATCAGTTGCTTGATATTTACGGTTTTAGGCATAAGGGGCTGTTGAGTCCTGGTGTGAAAAGAATCAGAAGTGAAACTACTCGGCCTTTGGAGAGAAGTTTGATCCGCAGCAATATTGTAGATGTAGTCTAATTCGGAAAAGTATTCGACTTTTTTTTTTTTAAGGTATTCAACATTCTTTGCATTAATTCAACTGAAATCAGAATCACGGTTCATTTGTGTCGTCTCTTGATTGTGTAGTTTAGACGAATTCATCAAACGGCTCGTGGAAAAAAAACGCAGTAGCTAGTTACGAACAGGGTACAAGATGCACCGAGTATACGTAAGGAATTGTAAAACTCAATTCCAAGGGTATACAACTATACATTATACAATATACATTATACATACAAAGTTCTGAACCATTCTTTCGTGTTCTTCTAGTAAGCATTTCTGTGTTCACCTTGTGTTATTTATTCGTTTTACTCGAATAACAGGAACCCTTCGACGTGCTAGCAAAATCTCGTTCATTGTGGCAATTTGGAGCAAAAGCTGGTTGATTCTCTGCATAAGCATAGCCAACTATTAGTATAAACAGAACGAACGCATAAACGGGATGAAGCTAGGTAGCACATAATACACAAATTGAACTTATTTTATCAAATCGGTTTCTAAATTTACTAGAATTGATTACGTTACGCTTGCGCCTTAATTATAAAACTCACAATATATTCTTCATGCAGAGAATAATAATAATAAAGTTATAAAAGCCAAGAAGAATGAAATTAAACCTCGTCTTTTTCTCTTACGAGAGTCACGAGGCTCTCGTTTCCGCTCTTTAGCTGCACGCGCCTCCGCCACCATAGCAGAATTCTGCGGTGCAAGAACCAAACCAGCAAAACCGCAGCAGCAACTCCTCCTGATGTCCATGCAAATGACCGAAATGCCCCTTTAGAAGGGACATATTTTCCGACCGTGCCAGCAAATCGGAAAATCCCGATCTGCGCATCTCCCAAACGCAGCCTTATCCATCTCCTTAGCACACCGTCATCGTCACTTTCCGACGACGGCAAGAGCAAACCGATGCTCGGTTCTTGCTCTTGCGAGTGTCGATTCTCGTTGCTAATTGGCAAATCCTCGTGGTTTCGAGGTGGGAAAATCGACGGCGCAGCTGTATTAATGGCGGAAAACGGAGACTGGATTTGCTCCCAGTCAGCAAATTCTTCTGGATTTTCCATGTTATATTTTTGAAACAGTACTAAATACTTTGATAATCAAATTGTATTCATTTATATATATATATATTCATTTTTGGTGGTAAATAAATTCAGCATTATCTTTATTATGAGGGTATGATTAGATCAGTGACTTACTGTGTGGGGGTTTTTTGCAAAAACCACCCCTGTGTAATCTCGAATTGCTGAAAAACCCCTCGTGTTAAAAATATTAGCACAAAACCCCCTGTGAAAAATAGTCAAAGCCAAAAAAGACCCTACGAGCTCGATGTGTTATACACTCGCGCTTTGTGCGACTGGGCCTCGTGTTTAGGAACTAGAAAGACCTAAATACCCTTTAAATCAATTTTTGAAATTTATAAATTTACCCAAAATATGTTCATAAGCTTAAAACGAAGTTTTTCAGAATTTTCAATTCAATCCCCACTAATTTCAGAAAAGCCCTCTCTCCAAATTGCATAGAACCAAATTGCAATTTTCATAATTTCTCAAAACTTCATCATCTTCTTCCCCTCTCCTTCAGATCTGCTGCACGCCAAATAAAAAAAAAATAAAGAAAAAAAAACAAACAAACAAAAACCACCGATTCATCTTCATAACCTGCCATTTGCAAAAGAAGAAAAAACAACAAAAGTTGCTTCCTCCATCAAAACCCGCCGGAAGAAAAAAGCACTTCAAGCACAAAAAACACAGCCCCAGTGCAATACACACACACACACAAAACGTAACTCGATCCAACATCTTGATTTACAAGAGATACGAAAGACCCATCAAACATAAAGCATATTTTCTTTTGGGGTGGGAAGGCAGGTGGGGATGCGGCGGCGGTGGTGCGGCCGTGGTGTTGGTGATGCGGCGGTGGTGCGGACGTGGTCTGATGCGGCGATGGTGCGGCCGTGGTGGTGGTGATGCGGCGGCGGAGGGCTCGATGGAAGAATTGGGTTGCGGCAGTGGTGCGGACGTGGTGGTGGTGATGCGGCCGTGGTGGTGGTGATGCAGCGGAGGGCTTATGGAAGAATTGGTTGGGGGATGAAGACGATGGGCTGGGTGAATTTTCTTTTTTTTTTTTTTTTTTTTCTTTTTGTATTTTATTTATTTAATTGAAATATAAACTATTAAAAAAGATGTGGGTTACTTTAGTCATTTCATAAAAGTCAACTGCTAATTTCGAAATAAGGGCCAGTGTGCTTTGTCAAAAATAATATAGGGGGGTATATGCTAATATTTTTAACATAAGGGGTTTTTTAACCATTCAAGATTTCACAGGGGGGTCTATGCAATTAGCTCTACTGTGTGTGTTGAGATTTTTTTTTTGCTGGAAATTAAATATCTTGAAAATGATTTTGATAAAAGTTATAAAGAGAACAAAATTCCATGCAAAGTGATTGAGGAATTCCAGCAGTTGATGCTGATATGTGGGGACAATGCTTTTTCAATACTACTATATATTTTCAACAAATTAATTTTATTTAATTTATTATTATTATTATTATTTTATTTACTTCTTATTTTTGTAGAATAAAGTGAGCAATAAATGTGCATGAATATTAACTCCACTGTCACATATCAGGCCCTTAATTAGAAGCTACCCATTGTTTTAAGTGGGCTGATTAAACTCTTTTTCAAACGCAAAAGCCCATTGAATTTTAGCCGATCGGCAACAAATACTTTATAAATTAATAATACTATATTATTATTATTATTATTATTATTATTATTATTATTATTATTACAATAACTATTATAATAGTAGTATTTATAGTTGTTGTTAGTTACTACCGAGAATAAATTGGGAATCTTTGATGTTACGTGTTAGGTTAGCACAAACATATCTAGAGCAGAGCGATTCCCACAATCCCATGTCTTAATTATCTCCTTCCTCCACCATTTCTTTATTTTTTCCAACCTTTTTTTTTTTTTTTTTTTTTTTTTTCATATTATGATTAATCTTTCTACTTGATTAATCATGAATCATGATGGAGTATACCAAAAAAAAATATTAAAATTTAATCTCTTCGGCTGATTATTATTGACTCACAATTTTCAAATTAACAATTAACTTCAACATACTTATTACATCCCGTACCGTTTGTTTGATGCTACACCCAGTGACACACACTGGTGATTATTAACCGTTGATCTACACACAATCACACATACCCATGTGTATGTGTGTTTAGTGAAAAATTATTTCACCACATTAATGGTTAATTAATAAGTGCACGATACATTTTAACATGTGTAGTATCTCAAAGACCTATTAAATCCTGGTGCATGATGATACTGACCAATCCAATTGAGCCACGTGGTTCATAACTCCAAAAATGAAAAAAACTCTTTTTTGACAATGGATAAAAAAAAAAATTACATCTTAAAAAGGATAGGGCCACAATGAACATGATGTGGTGGATAAGTTGATAAATTCAAGGGCTTTTGCTAATCATATTGTCCCATCAACAATTCCAAACCAATAATTTATTTATATTTTTTTATATATATGTAGATAAATCTTATTAAAATGTAATATATATATGACAATATTGAATCAAAAGGGTATCCAATCTTTTTCTTTCCACCAACCATATGAGTATGTTAAGAAAAGTTGGGCAAAAAAAAAGGGTAGCTTAATAGCTTTTAAGTGGGACTACATTATGGTCAACAAAGGGATTAAAATTTAAAATTAGGGACAATAAATAATAGGGTTATGTCTTTATGACTATGTTAATTACCTCACATTGCATCATCAAATTTTGATCATTTCTTTTAACTAATAGCTGATGCTGATCAAGTATATTCACAATTTTTCAAACTCAAGTAAATCGGGAAAATATGGTCCCCTGCTAGTCTGCCACGTGTCCAATATGAACATGGGTTAAAATTCGAATGTCAAGTAAGTAACTCAATGATTAAGTCAACGGGAATATCATTCGTAGAGTAGAAAATTCTCTAAATTGTCAAGGAAATCTACCTCAAATAAATCATGAAGTTTAGTATTTATAGTCGAAATAGTCATTTTCGACAGGCTTTCCACTTGTTGGGCTTCAATTTTTTTTTTTTATCTTGTACAATTTCTCAATTCATTTCTTAATTACATCATTTGGGAGTACCATCATTATATCAAATGGTACAAATCCATCAATTATTATCCATTAGTACAAATGAATAAATGAATAAAAAACAATTCTTGACTATTCATTGTATACTATTTGGATGAAAATATAGAAAATGAATAGTCATATTCAATGGGGCATATATAGGAAACTCCTTCATATAATCCTACATTGTCTTCTTTCAATTAGCTAAGTTACAAGAATGAAACTGTGAAAATGCAAGATCTCTTTTTCAAATGTGTAAAAAAAAAAAAATCGATTCTTTAGATGCTACACTCAGTAAAATAAAACGGGTTTTTTTTTTGCCATCGTAAATTGACACGCAATCGTACATATAATATAAAACTTAAAACCAAACTAATTCGTAGATCGGATTAGACAGTTTGAGGTGATTAATGGATGATTAGCAGCACTAATCAAGTTGCTAATCTTCAAAGCATTAACAAACAAGAAAGCCTAACCTATCCTTTAGTTAGTTGACTTAAAAGAGTACATTAATCAAAGACAAAAGACAAGAACCTGTGCTTTGTGCCTTCTGGTTGTGGTCCTTTTCTTTTTTCCCTTGTGTTTTATATATAATTCAAGAAAGGCACGAGAAAACATTGATTAAATATTATTAAATAAAAAATAACAAAAAAATTGGCAAAATTATGGTAAAGGTCCCACCTTTTGCCTCCTGAACAATTAGTATTCAACCAGCTTCAGAAAACCCTGCTCCAGAACTGCAGAAGGTAAAAAGGAACAGCAGAGAGAAAAAAAAAAACAGAGAGAGAGAGAGAGAGAGATTTTATGTAGAGAGAGAGAGAGAGAGGGAGATTTTCTGTCTCTGTGAGATTTGGCATTTACTACAGTTTCTTGCGTTGTATACTAAAAACCTCGCTCATCTCTTTCATGCAAATAGGCCCTTTTGGCTAAGTGAGAGACTCTTCACTCTGTTTTCTTCTTATCTCAAAACAAAAACAAAAAAAAAAAAAAAAGAAAGCCATGGAAGAAGAAAAACAACAAGAAGAAAAGTCCAACACTAATAATAATAAAACAAGCACAAAATGCAGTCCAAGAACAAGCAGTTACAGAGGCAGTGAAACTGCTTTTACCTACCATCATCATCATCACCAGCAGTTGATTCAGAACCCATATGGGTACGGGTACGGGTACGGATTCGGGTTCGGGTTCGGTTACACGAATCAATACCAAACTTTCCCTGCTCTGCTTCCCCTGCCTCCCACCATACCCCTGCATCTCTCAGTTGCTCCTTGTTTCCCTCAAAACCATGGATTCGGGTCAAGAACCCATTTCAAGAAACCCACAAGGAATCACAATTACCCTGTTCCACCTGCACCAGGTAATTTTTATTTTATTTCTTTAATCTCTTTTTTTTCACTTTTGCTCAGAACCCTTTTGAAATGCTTGAGCAATATCACAGTGTAATGAAATTTATTCTGAAATTAAAGACTGAAAGAGTAAATAAAAATTGAATCTTTAATGCAGAAGTGGAGAAAAATTGAATCTTTAATGTTTTATTAGCTGAAGTGGAGAAAAATTGAATCTTTAATGTTTTATTAGCAGAAGTGGAGAAGAGAGTGGTTTGTCACCCTAAAGAAAATGGAAGAAAGATTGTTAGTGATGCAAATAAAAAACAATTCCAAGTTGCAAGAAGACCAGATTCCGGCGGAATCGAAGGCAAGCCGATAACCCTCCTAGCCAATCATTTCCTAGTCGAATTCGACCCGTCTCAAAAGATCTTCCACTACGACATCGAAATCCATCCAAACCCATCGAAAGAATTCGCAAGAATGATCAAACAGAAACTTGTCGAACAAAATTCGTCCCTTCTCTCCAATGCAGTACCCGTATTCGACGGCCGGAGAACCATTTACAGCCCTATCGAATTCCAAGAAAAGAATCTCGATCTCTACATTAGCCTCCCGATATCTCCTCTTACGCCGTCGAAGGTTTTCCGCGTAAATATCAAGCTCGTATCGAAATTCGACGGAAAAGCCCCTAGCAATTACCTAAACAATGGAGTCGAATACGATTCGACCCCTCTTCCTCAAGAGTACATCCACGCATTGGATGTAGTTCTCCGCGAGGGTCCCACCGAGAAGTGTATACCTTCCGGAAGGTCGTTCTACTCGAGCTCAGTGGGAGGTGCGAAAGAAATCGGAGGTGGGGCTATTGCACTTAGAGGATTCTTTCAAAGCTTGAGACCTACACAACAAGGGCTTGCTCTCAACGTCGACTTCTCGGTTACTGCCTTCCACGAGAGCATCGGAGTGATCCCCTATTTGCAGAAACGGCTCGACTTTATGCGGGACCTATCTTGCAAAAGGGCTTTGAGTTTGACGAGCGAGGAGAAGGATGAAGTGGAGAAAGCACTCAAGAATATGAGGGTTTTTGTCTGCCATAGAGAAACCATGCAGAGATACCGAGTTTACGGGTTGACTGAAAAGGTTACGGAAGATCTTTGGTTTCCCGATAGAGATGGGACGAGTATGAGACTTACGAGCTATTTCAAGGAGCAATATGGGTACGATATACAGTATATGAATTTGCCTTGCTTGCAGATTAGTAGAAGGAAGCCGTGTTATTTGCCTATGGAGCTTTGTGTGATTTGTGAAGGGCAGAAGTTTCTCGGAAAACTCTCGGATGATCAAACGGCGAAAATACTCAAAATGGGCTGTCAAAGGCCGAAAGAACGAAGGGCGATTATCGATAAAGTTATGAAAGGATCGTTTGGGCCAGCCAGGTTTATATATAAACTAAACTTCTTGCATTTTTTTTTTCGTATCTCAATAGTTTGCGTGATGAATTCTTGTTTTTACAGCGGTGATCAAGGAAAAGAATTTAAGCTTCGAGTTTCGAAAGAAATGACGAGATTGACGGGGAGAATTCTTCAGCCTCCGAAGCTGAAGCTCGGAAACGGTGGCAATGTAAGAAATTTAACACCTTTCCGAAACGATCGACAATGGAACCTTTTAGACAGCCACGTCTTCGAGAGCACGCGTGTCGAGAGGTGGGCGATCATGAGTTTTGGCGGGACCCACGAACAGAAATCCACCATAGGCAAATTCACAAACCACCTCTCTCAAAGATGCCAACACTTGGGTATATACCTCCACAAGAACACAGTAGTCGAACCGATTTACGAGCCGATGCACGTGCTCGGAAATCCGAAGCTTTTGGAGTCCAAACTCAAGAAAATTTATAACTCTTCTTCGGGAAATCTCCAATTGCTCGTTTGTGTTATGGAGAGGAAACACAAAGGGTACGCGGACTTAAAAAGAATTGCCGAAACTAGGATCGGAATAGTGAGCCAATGCTGTCTGTACTCGAATCTTGAAAAAATGAGCTCGCAGTTTCTCGCAAATTTAGCTCTCAAGATAAACGCGAAAGTCGGTGGATGCACTGTCGCCCTCTACAACACACTCCCTTCTCAAATCCCGAGGCTTTTCAGACAAGAAGATCCCGTTATTTTCATGGGCGCTGATGTCACTCATCCTCATCCATTGGACGATTCTACCCCTTCCGTCGCCGCTGTTGTAGGCAGTGTGAACTGGCCCGCTTCGAATAAATACGTCTCGAGAATGAGGTCGCAAACTCACCGGCAAGAAATAATCGAAGATCTTTGTAATATGGTTACGGAAATATTGGAGGATTTCTTACACGAGCTCTCAAAACTCCCGACTAGGATTGTATTCTTTCGAGATGGAGTAAGCGAAACGCAGTTCCACAAAGTGATGCATGAGGAGCTGAAAGCTATTAAAGAGGCTTGCTCGAGATTTTCCGATTATGCCCCTCCGATCACTTTCGCTGTGGTGCAGAAGCGCCACCACACCAGATTATTCCCCACCGAGAATCAGTTACCGCCGGACGAGAATGTTTCGCCGGGGACAGTGGTCGACAGTGTGATCGTTCATCCGAGGGAGTTCGATTTCTATCTTTGTAGCCATTGGGGTGTGAAGGGGACGAGCAGGCCGATTCATTACCATGTATTATGGGACGAAAACAAATTTACGTCCGACGAAGTGCAGAAGTTGGTCTACAATCTTTGCTACACGTTTGTGAGGTGTACGAAGCCTGTATCTATTGTGCCTCCCGTTTATTATGCGCATCTTGCTGCATATAGAGGCAGCTTGTATCTCGACCGATCGGATTTGAGTATAACTATTTCGAGGGATTCGATACCGAAGGCGATGCCTTTACCTAAACTTAGTGAGAATATTAGGAAGTTGATGTTTTATTGCTGATCTTGTAATGCAAAATTTCCAGTTTATAATAAAGAAAATTGAAATTAATTATTAATTTTTTTTATTTATTTTTACTTTTTATCAGATTCATTGTAGTTGGATTTATCAATCTCTGTTCTTGAAGAGTTTTTTCTTCTAATACTTTCATTTATAATTTGAAATTGGGAAAATTACAGCCAACTTCTGAGTTAATGTCAAATAACGAAAAACTTCTTTCTATTTTAATTACAATCACCACTCAATTATGAATCTTCTTACATATCCACACTTGCGGTTCAAATTTAGTGGAACCTTGTAGATTTTATAGAATATTATCTAGTTTATACACGTTTTATCCCATTTGAGCTCCACATTTACAATATGATCATAAGATGCGTCTCTTCATTTTTGGCTTACAAAATACCAGATTCTGGTGCATAAAAAACTGCATTTTGTACAAAACGAGTACAAACTAAAGAACATTCTACGGAATCTAGAAGATTTTGTTGAATTCGACACGATAAGAGTTAACGTTTAAAAAGATTCATAGTTGAGCGGTGATCGTAATTACCAAAATAGGAGGGGTGTTTTCGTAATTTACACAACTGAAAATATTATTTTTTGCGGGTGAAAATTAAATATGCATAACAGAAACTGAGACCTACCACTGTTGAGTTGACATTAATGAGCTGTATTGTCATTAAAAAAGAAAACAAATATCTTTTTTCAGAAGTGGCAAAAGGGAATTAATTAATTAGTAAAATTAAAAAGTGAGTAAATATTTAGCTTCAGTAGGGCAAAACAGAGAGGAGGAAGAGTATCTCAGTTCACAGCAGCAACCATAATGAATGGTCATCCTATTAAATATTTAATCCCTCTTCAGAATGTGTCATTGATACCAAAAATTAAATAAAATGAATAGTCATATTCCAAATTGAAGAATGAGTACAGAATCTAGGGGCATTATTGGAATTTGCAGAACTACTAGTAGGGAAAAAAATAGAACCTAGTCTGGCTACTCTCATAAATATATTTCACATAGAAACTCCCATTCTTAACTCTTTTTTCTTGCATTTATTACTTCTTTTTTTGTATTTTAATTTCTTCGATATTAAATTTTTGGATAAATTACGGCCGCTCCATCGAAATAAAGTTAAATTACGAAAATACCCCTGTTGTTTGTGTGATTACAATTACCTTCATCAACTATGAATTTTCTTACACATCCAGTCTTCTTATATATGGTTGCAAATTCAAACAGAATTTTATAAACTCCGTGGAACGTTGTCTAGATTGTACTCGTTTTGTGCGAAAATGCAGTTTCTAATGCACCATAATTTGATATTTACAAGACAAGAGACACATTTTATGATCATCTTGTTTCAAACTGTTGAGCTCGAATGGGGTCAAACGTATACAAATTGAAGAATATTACACGTAATCTAGAAGATTGAACAAAATTTGACACCACAAGAGTGAATGTGTAAGGAGTTTCATAGTTAGGGGCATGATTGTAATTGCTCAAATATTATGGATTTTTTTGTAATTTTGTCATAACATTAGGGTGAGCTTAATTAACACTAATTTTTTTTCTTGGTGTATAGTAAAAGCATGGTATTGTCCCGAGTAAGTACTTACTATTCAGCTAGCTGAGCTGCAGTTGTTGCACAGAAACAGCCATGCAGAGACGTACATCAGAAGCCATCACTGATGAGAGAGAGAGAGAGAGAGAGAGAGAGAGAGAGAGAGATAGTTAGAGAGAGAGAGAGAAAGAGAGAGGAGAGATGGGATATTATGAAGTAAAAAGAAAGCAGCGAGAGGGTGCTTTGTGAGTTCCTCATTTGTCTCTTCACATTTCATTTTCATAAAAATCCATTTTGTGTCTCTTATCAATTTACTAACCTACCCTTTACCCCACACTGCATGTGAATTTTGTTTTAAGTCTCTCTTGTGATCATGTACTATTTTCTCTGTCAGTCTCTCTTATCTGTACTCTGCCGTTTTATTTCGAAATACTTGAGAAAAAACAAATTTAGAAAATTAGTGGATGAAAAGAATTGGGTGACTAAACACATGTACACATTATGAGTAGATTAATGGTGCAGAATCACCCGATATATTTTATCGGGTTTAGAATCTATAAAACCCGTAAAGTTGAAAGGATAACGTAATTCCAACAAGTAACGGCCCATCAAACGGGGGAACTACGGAACTAAAGCAATTTACAGTAACGTCCATCAATCACAGTTTGGAATCTTGACCGTACGATTATCAGGTTTGGGCCCATCAAGTACCGACTGTCAATTTCTTGATGTGTGATGGACATTGTATTGTCCATTCACTTGCGAACCATGGGATCCCTCCCTCACACACTGATTTTTTTTTTGTATTATCAATAAAGAAGTATATTACTCCAGAAAAAAGATTAAAACAACTACAATTAAAGATTTGAAATTTATTACAAAATAAATTTGTTTAAACAAGATCAATAAATGTTTTATAATAATCTTTAAATCTACATAACCAGAAAATTCAAACGTTAAACCTTTTATCAAGACAGAATAAAGATATATTTTCAATTTACGGTAAAATTTTAAAAATTAGTAACATAAATAATTTATTCTTGTAGAGACCTGCGCTCGCGGTAAAGTTAAATATCGCAAAACACCATAATAAACATAAAAATCAAAGCTTATATAGAACAGAAGCAAAACATGATTTCTGCAATATTTTTCAAGTAATTGTCAAAATAATAATAATAATAATAATCTCAGAAAATTGACAAACAACTTAAGAGTGTCGTAAAATGCACACATAAAACATCGTAATCGATTAATCTGCACAAACTCAATGAACTTAACTGTTGTAACAAGAAAAAATAAAAATCCTAATCCTTTTCTCTTCATTTACTAAGTTAGGGGCGATGAGTGCAGAGGCTTTCAAGATTTGCTATCAAGGTGAAAATTATTTTAATCGAATTGTCAACTAATGCTAAAGATCAAGTCTTACAAAATTACCTAGGGGAGGATTAACGAATTGTCGAATTCCAAACTCGGACCATCAGTTTCTCAGTATAGCTGTTGATACTTCCGCCTCGATTTCTTCATCTTCAGAGTCGTAAGGTGTTACGAGTAACAACTATTAAACAATACAATTATGTAGATAGTAATAGTTATAAATACTAAGTTTAAATTGCTCAGCTGTAAAACATTAACCTCGTCCCTTCTGCTATGATATTGAGCCTCAACTCTCAACTTTACCGGACAAGCGTAGCACACTAATAACTCGTTGTCACTAATTACAGAGTTCAATACACACGATAATAGAAACAGCAGAAAGAAGGCAGACAAAATATAGACAAAATCAGTCAACTGAATATGGTCAGCTTCCCGAATGAATTTTCTTACACATCAAATCATAGAGCAACAAGAACAACGTCAAGCAAAATATCCGGTACTCGCGACTGTAGTAATAAGAAGAATGTAGAAAAAATATCAATTGTTATAATATCTTAAATAGTTTTTGCATAAAAAGTTAAAAACATCTCTCTTTTTTTTCAATGGTTCCTGATAAAGAAATCGATCACGCACCCCCACCCCCCAATCTGATCATGTATTTGCTCCATCATAAGTTAAATCCAGTAGCACTATTTCACTCCAAGAACTAAGATTTATTCATGCATCTCCACACAGGATAAAATATAGATGATAATAAAGAACTTAAAAAAAGCTATAATGTAACTTTTTCACTGAAAATCACTTATGAGGCATGATAAATATCTTCATTGATCCAACAATTAGGTCATTTGGCTTCATGAACACCCAAAAAAGAAGATGACGTCGCAGCGAATCATGAATTCGAAAAAAGAGAGTAAAATCAGATTTCTTAACACGCTCAGGTGTAATTCTTCATAAAAGTCCAGATTAAACACACAATGTAGCAATAAATTATCAATTTGAAAATTAATTGCGGAAAAAAACAGCATAATTAATCCTCGGAACAAACGGAGCAGAGATTTTTATGTAATTAACGTTCAAATAAAACGACGTATGAAACCCTAACCTTGAGCTTTTAGGGATCCAATTTCCCCTTTTCCGTTCGCGGCGGGGGTTGAATCGACGCGCCAAATGTTTTTTCTATTATTATTACTCATTTATTATTAGAGGGAAAATATTAACTTTACGCTTTAATTTAAAATGGAGCCCATTGGGATATGTTTTGGGCCGGTTTCGACTTTTGAGACCATATTTTAATTTATTTTTTGAAAAGATATAAGAAAAAATAAATTAAAATAAATAAATTAATGTTTGCTTTAATTTAAAGAATATAAATTTATATTATCACAGTCAAATTATCATATTTTAAAATGATTTTAGAAAAAATAAAGTGTTATTTATTTGTATTTTAATGAAAATATTTTTAGTATAACAATTAAATCAACAAAAGTCATCCATTTTCAAAATTAATCAAACAAAACACAGTTGCCTAATTTTTACTCTTAAAAAATTAATCAAACAAAACACAGTCAATGTTGTATTGCTATACCAAAAAAATAAAAACCACTTTCATGTCAATTTGCTTAGTAGTTAGGATGTACAAATTAGAGAATCACAAAATATCACTATTCCCTATGTATCATTACATGCTATCTTATAGAATACAAATAACGCCACTTAATTAAAGAGATTAAAAAACTATGTATATATATTAAAAGATAATACAAAACAAAATCAAATAATTACAAAAAACTGAAATACTAAATGTCGTTTCAATTTTACAAAATACAGTTTCAACTTCAAACGTGATTTTAAGCCCTTTTCTAGTCTGATTTTGGCAAAAATTCAAGGCACTTGAACTGCAGTCTTTTAAAATAGCTTTCTAATCCAATTTTAATCATCGTTATAGGATATTGGTTGACAAAAGTATGTATAAATGAGTTTTACATTTTGAATTTTTACATAACTCAAAACATCAAAGTTGCGTGCACCGTTCATTATTTCATGAATATCTTTCTCATCGACAAACAAATTTTGGTGATCCGAACAGTATTAAAAATACAAACTCGAACCACAAATTTCGTGTCTTAAATTTCTCTAAATACAAACTAAACAATGGTCAAAACCACATTCGAAGTTGAAACAATAATATTATTAAAACTGAAACGGACACTTATCACATGTATAGCAAGAAATAGCCACGTGTCAAAAAAGGAAAAGGGGGAAAACGAGTCAACCTATAGATACAGTGCAGCTGCACACAGATTATAGCGCCACGGTAGTCTTCGCTATCGGTCTTGGGTGATTCCTCTCCTCCTCCCCCTTCCAAAATGCCGTTCATTTTTGACGCCCTCAAAATCCAAATATAGATTTATTATTCTTTTCTCCTTCTTCACACTCTTCATCACAGATCTCTCTCTCTCTCCTCTTTCTCTCTCTTCAATCTCTCTCCCAACGTGACCTTTCCTACGTTTCTCGTGAGCTATAATCTGACAAACGCTTCTTCTCGTTTTTTTTTTGCATCCCCGTACATTATATTCCCTGATCGATTACGTTTACAGATGTATTGAATTAGTGTTTTCAGCTTTCTAGGGATTTTGCTGGGAGCGTGATTTTTCCCACAAATGGAAAATGTAGATGGAGGAGTCAATGCGCGATCTTCTGTTTCTTTCTTGGAGGTATGCTTTGTTGAGTGCGCCTCTTGTGTTTGATTTTAGATCTGAATGAGATTTCTCCAAAATATCTGTCTAGGGTTGTTTCGGAAGTGCGATCGAATTGGGGGTATTCCGCTTTTGTTTCTTAGGATTGATTAATTTGTTTTTTCTGGGATTTTGATAAGTGGAGTAAAATTGTGCAAAAAAATGGAAGTATCGAGTGGGTTGAACCCAAGACCCAACTCACATGCATTGGATAGAGATATAGATCATGAGGAAAAAGAAGCGGCCGATATCGAAAACCTCGAATTGGAGACCGTTGTGCACGATTACCATTTTCGCTCCATGAGCGCTCTGGAAATTTTGAGAGAAACTGTCAGGATTCTTCGGTACAATTCGGCAGGGTTTATGGCGATTGTTGCAGTGTTAATCTGCCCAGTTTCTGCTGTGGTTTTGTCTAATGTGTTGGTTAATCAATCCCTATCAAAGTGGCTATCTATACGCCTATTGCTAATCGCAAAGTCGAGCGGACTTCCTCTCAGGCCTTTCGTCAAACACTCGTGCCAAAAGTTGTCGGAAACGGTGGTTTCGGTTACGCTGTCCTTCCCTTTGTTCATCACGCTATCTCTTCTGTCCAAGGCTGCTGTGGTTTACTCGGTCGACTGTACTTACTCAAGAAGGAAGTTCGATTCTTCGAAGCTATACGTGATCGTTTCCAAGATTTGGAAGCGCGTGGTTTTCACGTACTTATGGGTGTGCTTAGTAGTTTCCGGTTGCGTCACTTTATTCCTAGTACTATTGATAGTAGTGAGCAGTGTGTTCTTCTTGATTATGGGCTTCCCGTCGGACTTGATTCTTTATCCAGCTATGGTGGTGGGATTTCTATTCTCGGTCGTTTTAGCAAACACGATTATTATCTGCAACATTGCGGTTGTGATATCTGTTCTTGAGGATGTTTCGGGCCCACAGGCTTTGCTGAGATCAAGCTCATTGATAAAAGGGCAGACTCAAGTCGGGCTGTTGATATTTCTTGGGTCCACTATAGGAATGGCGTTTGTGGAGGGTTTGTTCGAGCATCGGGTGAAGACGCTTAGCTATGGAGACGGCTCTTCTAGAATATGGGAAGGGCCTCTCTTGGTGGTGATGTATTCGTTTGTGGTGCTGATTGATTCGATGATGAGCGCGGTCTTCTACTTCAGCTGCAAATCTTATCGGATGGAATCTGCAAACGAGGAAAACGAACCTGTGTTGGAGGCGCTGACTATTCCGAGTGTTCAATGACACCCGTCTCTCTGTCTTTTTTATTGTTGATTGGCAATGAAAATGTGAGATCTGATGAAAGGTTCTTGAAAATCGAGCATTTTTGTGCAGAGGAGAGGACAAGCCAGAATGTAGGTGAGGGTTTCTGAAAGTTACAGACATGATATTTTAGCATTCCTCCTTTTTTATAGAATTGTTATTCAATGATTTGTTGATAACTTGATATATCTTTACTTGTAAGTTGTGTTCCGAAAAATATGAATAAATTGCAATTGTTTGGCTGTTCAAGAAATGTTCTTTTATTTTTAATTAGATTTTTACACAGTCTCAAAACAATTATACAATGCTGACTTTTATAAGTCATTCAGTAAAGTAAACTTGGTTCGAAAGATTCTCTAAATGAACGCGTTTTTTGTCAATGTTAAAGATTGTTTGATTCTGTATTCGATTTTAAAAATTATATTTGGATTTATTTTGATCAATGATCATTGTGCATATGATTAATATATTTATCAAGATATCCATTGATTCCAGTCTCACACACTGAAACACACACACACACACACGATCATAGTAATGTCAACCGAACAGGGCCCAGATCTATGGAGACTACTCTCCGATACATCGAAGATAATCGGCACTCAGCCCCGCCATTTTTGGGCCCTTTCACTTCTCTTCGTCTTCCCAATCTCATTTGCCACCCTCGTTTATGAGTTCCTTTTGCAGCAGCCCGATTCATACGGCAAATCGCTATATACGATCCACATTCTGTATTGATGATGGTGAGTTTGTTCGAGTAGATGTCCGATTAGACATGTCCACGGTTCAGAACCTGCTCCGCCACACTTCTAACATCTATGACCTGGTCCCGACCCACCTAAAAGACGAGTTGACAGATGGGTCAAGAGTCAAGACCAGTCATCAGGTTAACCGGTTCTCGGCTAGTTCCAGACCGATTAGAGGTCGAACCCGCCCAGCTTAACTCTAAATTCAAAATTGGTCCAGACCCGAGCATCGAAGTAGTCTTTATATATTTTTCGAAAAACAAAATCGGATCTCCATAAAACTTGATTATGTACCCTGCTATGGTGATGGGATTTTTATTCTCTCGTTTTAGCAAACTTGACTCTTGTAAGTTGTACTCAATGGATTCTGAAATTATGTATTGGCAGTTTTTTTTTGGCAATGCATGGGATAATATTTCAAAAGTGAAAAATAATGATTAATTTTATATACAATAAGAAGTATAATAAAAAAAAATATTAGTGATTAACAACATTAATATTTATACAAATTTAATAATACAAATTCGTACCGAAAGAATATATATAAACTTAATTGTCAAATTATGAAATTTACAATTAAATGAAGCAAATAAGAATTAGATAGGAGATAAAAATAATAATAACAATTAAACAGATATAGAAATAGTGGATTATAATTGTGCTAGTCGAGATTTGTTTTTATACATGAATGGAAATATATTGAAATAATTATCAAAATCGACTCTTGTAACGTATACGACTTGGTTCGAAAAATTTATACTCTTTTTTAATTAGGGTAAATTACAACTCACCCCTAAAATATGGTCAAATTACGAAAAAACCTTTTCCCTTTAGATAATTACAACCACCACCGCAACTATAAATATTCTTATACGTGCACTCATGCGGTGTCAGATTTAGTGGAATCTTCTAGATTATATGGAGTATTCTCAATTTTGTGCCCGTTCCATCTCATTCGAGCTCCACATTTTGAAGCAAGATGATCATAAGATGTGTTTTTTGGTTTGTATATATCAGATTGTTGTGCATCAGAAACTGCATTTTTGCACCAAACGAGTACAAACTAAAGAACATTCCACGGAATCTAGAAGATTAAATTTAGTTCGACACCATAAGAGCGGAAGTGTAAGAAGATTCATAGTTGAGGGGCTAGTTATAATTATCCAAACATGAGGGGTTGTTCTGTAATTTACCCTTTTAATTATTATAAAGGAAAAAAAAAAAAAAACTTGGTTCCAAAGACTCTATATATAAACGCGGTTTGTCAATATATAAAGTTTGTTTGACTTTATAATTAATTTTGAAAAATTATATTTGAATTTATTTTGATGAAATGATATGCATATGATTGATATATATATATGTCTCGTGTGGTGGCCTGTGGGATAAATATATTTCTTCATCAATCAAAATACATTCTCTCTCACGCACTGAAAAAACAAAAACACACACACAGACGCTAATACGTCGTCGTTTCCGATCAATAATGTCAACCCAACGCCCAAATCTATGGAGATTGATCTCCGAATCATCGCACATAATCGGCGCTCAGCCCCGCCATTTCTCCGCCCTCTCAGTTCTCTTCCTCCTCCCAATCTCAATTTCCACCCTAATTTACCAGTTCCTTCTGCGGCCTGATTCAATTCGCTCCGGCTATGGCAGATCGCAGCTCCATATCCAAATCACTTACCTCATTTTCGCCACCGTTTTCGGGCTCTGCGGCAGCGCTTCTATCACCTACAGCACCGTGCGCGGTTTCTACGGCAAGCGCGTGACGCTCACCTCCTCCCTGAAATCCATTATGGTTTCGTTTTACCTTCTTCTCTCGACGAAGCTGGTCGCGCAGATAATTGTGGCACTGGTTATCTTCGGTTTCGGTGTTTCCATGGTGCTGGCGTACAACGGGCTTCTTCTACTAGGGCTCGAAATGGACTACGACAGTCTGTATTTTCTAATTTTCGTGATCCTGATCGCCGCCCTAGTTGTGGCGGCGATGATTTACGTAGAAGTCGGGTGGTGTCTGACGACGGCGGTGGTGGTTGTGGAATCGCGGTGGGGATTCGCGCCGCTGAAGAGGAGTTGGCATCTGGTGAAGGGGATGAGATGGGTGGCGTTTTCGAAAGTGGTGGTGTTTTTAATTTTGGGTGGGCTTCTGTCGATGTGGTATACGATTGTGGTGGCTAAATCAGGCGGCGGCGGCGGAAATGGATGGAAAAGTTGGGGGTTTTGTTTGCAGGCGATTGTTTGTGCTAATATTTTGACGGTGTTTTTGCTTTACAGTGTGACTGCAACCGCCGTGCTGTTCATCCACTGCAGAGCTCTGCACGGCGAAGATATGGCGGCGTTTCATAAGAGTGATGAGGAGGAGGAGTTTGGTGGGGAATATGAATATCTCCCGTTGCCTTTTAGTAATGTGTAAATCACTAAATTGCCATTTGAGCTTCTGTACTGTGTGTATTTGCAATTGAGGTGTTTGATTTGTGAGTAATTATCGTTTTAACCATCGTTTTGGTTTAGATAATGTGAGGTGAGGAGACCCAGATAATAATTGTTCCACGATTGTAATGTATGTGGCATCTACAACTATTTAAATTGCAGACCACTCCTTTTTCGATCATCTTTGATAATACTATTTACAATGTTGTAAGACTGTGTGTGTGTGTGTGTGTGTGTGAGAGAGAGAGAGAGAGAGAGCCAAAAATCGGAACGTTAAAAAATTGGAATTTTTCAAGAATCGGGAATTTTTGTATTTGAATCGGCGGGATTCGGATTTTCCCACGTACATAAGTGCCAAAATACGATATTTCAATTGTGTAAAGTGGGATTGTCGTGTTTTGTTTATTGTTTTCTTATTTATTTATTAATGAAGTAATACACAAAAATCGAAAAAGAAAAAAAAATTGATAGTTTTGTCAAATAACTAGTTTTTCTTCTAAACTCAAAGCTATCTAATAACTTTTTTAACGTGTGCAGATTAGCTTTAAACGACACTTAAAAAGAGAAAGTCATAGTCGAATTCGTTATATTCCTCTACCATTCATCTCTCTATAATAGTACATACATTCTTTGATTAAGTGATTCCTACCACGATCTATCTCCCTATAAGCTATAGTATATTTCAACAATTAAGTGATTCTCTAACACGGGAGAGCACTTTTTATATATATGTATATATATATATATATATATATATATATATATATATATATATATATATATATATATATATATATATATATATATATATATATATATATATATATATATACACGTTTATACATCAAGCATAGTAGCCTAGTAGGACAAGTGGGCCAATAATCACCCATAGGATCAACAATAATCTACACAACTAATTAATTAATTAAAATAATTATTTCATCAAATAAAAATAATACACTATACTGCAAAATGCTCATTCTTAATTAATAGTCAAACTTACGTTGTGCATATAAATAAAACTACAACATCCTTTCAATGTAATTTTCCTATCTCATTTCCAATATAACCTCATCTCCGATTACAATGTCAACCCACCGACCGAATCTCCGGCGAGTACTCTCCGACACGTGGCGACTAATCACCGCCCAGCCCCGCCACTTCTCCACCCTTTCGATCCTCTTCCTCCTCCCGAACTACTCTCTCTCCGCCATAACCTACACTTTCCTTTCCCTTCACCCCACCTCACATCTTCTCTCCGGCCGAATCACGATCCCGATTCTTTACGCCGTTTTCGTTCTCGTTTTCGGGATTTGCGCCAAGGCTTCCATCACACACAGCACGTTCCGTGGATTCTACGGCAAACCCGGCGTACTTATCTCCTCTCTCGATTCGATTCGGGTTTCGTTTCTCCCGCTTCTCGCCACGCATTTAACCGCCAAGATAACCCAGGGTTTGATTGTTTTAGGGTTTGGTAATTCCGTGCGGTTGACGTACGAAGGTCTTCGTTTATTATCCGGGCAGCCGTTAGAAATACATCGTGTATATTTTCTCGTTCTTGTATTTGTAACAGTCCTGAATCTCCTGATCGCCGCCTTCCTAGCTGCGGCGATGATTTACTTTATTTTCCGGTGGTACGTGGCAACTCCGGTGGTGGTTGCGGAGTCGCAGTGGGGTTTTCCACCGCTGAAGAGGAGCGGGTTTTTGGTGCATGAGGCTAAAAGGGTCGTGTTTTCGATGATGTTCTTCTTCGGGATTCTGTTCGGGGTTTCTTGGATCTGGTGTTGGAATCTGGTGGCGATTGTAAGAAGAAATAGTACTGTAAGATGGGAATACTTTGTTGTGCAGATGATTTTTTGTGTTGGGTTTTGGACGATTTTGTCCCTGTATAGTATGGCTGCAACCACCGTGTTGTTCATCCACTGCAAAGCTGCTTTGCATGGCGGCGTAGAAATGGTGACGGCGTTTCAGATTGATCTCGAAGATGATGGTGGTGATGACGTGGACGAGGAGGAGGAGCTTGGTCGGAAAATATATGTCCGGTTGCCTTTTCATTAATTATTTTTAATTTCATAATTATTTGATATTAATTTTATTTCTACTATTTCAACGCTTATATGCCATGTTGTATATATTCTCTTAGCTAAAGGATCGTATAAAATAAATATAATAGAAAGTAATATAATTAAACAAATTAAGAGCCCGTTTGGCTAAGCTTATTTAAAACATCTTATAAGCTCCTACATCTGATAAGATGTTTTAGGAGCTGATAAGCTGTTAGATCTTATTTTAAAAATTATTTTTTAAGGTGTTTGGATATGTAGCTTATAAGTTACTTTTAGTTTTTATAAGTTGTTCAGGTGTTTGGAAATAAAAGATCTGTTTATTGCTATAATGACAAAAAAGTACATGACGCGAGTAGAATTGTTGACTCAAATACTTTTGTTCATAAAATATTATTATAATATTTACAAATTATTTTTTTAAATAATAATAATAATATAAAATTATATAATAATATAAAATAAAAGTTGTAAAAGAAATATAATTTGTTTTTATAGATGAAAGAAATATAATTTATTATGGAGATAATAAGAATATTCGTGTATTTTTATATACATATAAAATATAAATAGTGAATAATGTTTTTACAATTATTATGATAATTACGATAATTATATTTAACTAATTATTAATCTTGATTACAATAATACGTTGTTTTGATAAAATATAAATACTATTAGTATTCATGTAATATAATAAAGTATTTGAGGGTAATTTTGTATTTTTAAGTGTTTTAGTAAAGAAGCAAATAAGATCTTAAAGAAAAAAGGTGGGGTAGAGGTACTTTTTTAAAAACATCTTATAAGCTCCCTAACAGCTTATTTTTGGAAAAAATAAGATCTTTTGCAATTTTTTTACCAAACACCTTTTAACAACTTATAAGCTCCTAAACATCTTATAAGATGTTTTTACGAGCTTATAAGCTTAGCCAAACAGGCTCTAAGTCAATAGAGAGAGAGAGGGAGAAAATTACATTATTGTTTATTTTATTAATTATGTCTCCACAAAAAAATAAATTAAATTTTTTTTATTAATTATTAATTATGGCTGATCTTTTGAGCTGCAAATGAGGGTGACCTAATTATCTGGATTTGATGCCGTACAATCAATTAATACAGAAAATAAATGGTATGTTTCAACATTGAAATTAGTCCCAAGCACGTACCGCTAAATTAAATAATTCATAATTTTAAATTTTCTTCTATTAGTTACTAATTAAACAAAAAATTAAACCACAAAAAGTTTACCACATGTCGCTCGGCCATTGGTGCACAGTGCACATGCATGTTTCGATTATAAGTGTAAACGAATCGAATTTGAAAGTTCGATTAAATTTCTATGCGTCTGAGCTCGAGCTCGAACTTATACTTATAATTGTATGAATCTACAATTATAGTCGTTTTTCGTATATCATTGGTTAAATATTATAATACACGTGTCGTCTCGGTGATTGAGTATCATGAAAAATTAAAAGGTTTACGAAAAAAAGACGTCGAAAAAAGTGACATGTGCTGGTCAATTGAAACAATACGTGGAATATATTTAAATTTGAACATGCCACGTCATCGATTGAAATGAGGCTCGTTGATTTGGTCATTTTCATTGAAGTGACAAAATAAATAAATTTAAATAATAAAAATAATCTCTGAATATGTCATATTTGGACCATAATTCAGCTGCAATTGGGCCTAGACTATATATTTAATAATAAAATATGTAACCCAATCATCTATTTACTAATTAACCACTCCAACTACATATTATTTCACTTTTGACCATACAAAATTTAATAATGTACTGATTATTCGATTTATGGCATTCTATTAAGACCTCACCTGCTTGCTAGTGCTATGTTAGATTAACTAGATTGTAGGAGTTATTAAGATGTTTAGTTGGTAGGATTTAACATTACTCAAATTCGCCACTAAAGCTGAAGGGCCGCAATTAGGTACTTCTATCTTGATTTAGTCCGTAGGTCTTCGTCTTCCTCAAGCCAGCTCCGTTCGTACTCCGGGTGAATAAACCTGCAACGCCGGGAGGGGTTCCCGGCGGGAAAGCTCCGACGATCAAGTCAGTGATCGGAAATAGAAAAATGTATATGCAATGTAATAGTGATTAGTGTAAAAAATCTCATCCCCTTGTGTGTGTGTTGATTCTCTTATTTATAGATGAGGAAAGCTTGGCCTCCAAGGCTTTCCTTTTTTAGGGTTTCTCTTTTCCCCCAAGTCATGTATCTTGGGCCTGTATTGTCCTGGGCTCGCCTTACCTCGTTTTGGTATTGGGCTAGCGAGTTAAGGTACTCCCAAGTAGTTCCGGGGTTCGCGCCATACGACGACTTCGCTCACGGTACCGAGCTAAGACACCATGGGTTCTTCATTATGGGCCTATCGTATTGGGCTTACTCTAGTGGGCTTATGTTTATTTATTAATTGTCAATCAAGCCCGTATCAACTACTCCCCCCTACTCCTTATTTATAAAACAAGTCGGCTTTTCTTTACCTCGTTTTATAAGTACGGAGTATGAGGCATCAGTTCGCACTTCGATTTAGGTTTACGTCGGCGTACGCAGCCCCTCTTCCTTTCCCTTTCATTAATTACTCTGACACCCCGCATGGTCGGTTCAAGTTCCCTAGGTCATCATGAAAAGATTTCCATCAACACTTTTCGCGCTAGGTTCGAGGTAATCTGCATTAAATCCTGTCCGTTCGGGTGGGCGGTTATGATTGGTTTTTTCTCTTTCCTAGGTCATTACTAGGGGAGTCCAACCGACACTTCTTGCGCCGAATTCGAGGCGACCTACTTTGAATCTCACCCGTTCGAATAGACGGTTACGATCAAAGTTTTCCATTTTTCCTTCTCCTATAAATATCTGACCTCTATGAATTTTCAGATTTTTTCCCCTTCTTCACCTCTGCGCTCTCCCTATCTTTGTCTACCTCCGGCGACTTTGCTTTTCTGAGAACCAAGTTCTTTCCCTCCCGTGCTTGTTTCCTCCGACAAAGGTACTCCCCTCTTCACCTTACTTTTTACTATTCTTAGCCTATGTCTTCCAATTCCCCCGACCCTTTTGGTCAAAGAATGCCCTCCAGAGAGGGAGATGAACACCCTACCCTTACTCTTTCTTCTTCGTCGGAAGAAGGGCCCTATTTTTCCCCTTCGGGTAAATTACTGAAAAAACCGAAGAGAAAAAGAAGAGATGACGTTTTGTCTTCCGCAAGGAGCGGCTCTCCTTCACTGTCTGAGGGACGCGATTTAGACGACCAGTGGGGGCCCAGCACTTTAAGCGAGGTGGACTTAGACAATTTAGTTCGCGATATAGGCCTACCTACTGACGTAGAACTATTGTTGCCTTCGCGAGATCAGCGTCCCTTAAACCCACCCCCGGGTTTCAGCACCTGGTTCTCGGAACAGTTTTATTTCGGTCTTACTTTCCCCATCTCACCTTGGTTTTCTGAGATTGCGCAGTTGTGCAATGTGTCCCTCAATCAATTTCATCCTCATGCCATAGTCGTCATGACCGGGTTTCGCATGCTTTGCGCCTGGTCGGGTGTGGTCCCTACTCCAGCTCGATTTCGGAGTGTGATGGTTTTGAAAAATTCCAGTCCTTTTCATATTTCTATCTCGGCTCGCCCGGGTTTCAAAATATTAATGCCACCCAATAAAACTGATGGGTGGCAGGGTCATTACTTCTTCGCGAAAAACCCCGCTGATACTCCTTACCTGTGTCCTTGGTTCGCCACTTTACCCGACAAGCGGAGGGGGAAACCTCTAGCGATAGACGAATGGCTTTTGAAAATGATTGTTCACTTTCAACCAAGTTATGGTATGCCTGAGACTCTTACCAGTTTTCCACCGATACTTCGCCACTTCTGCTTCCATGACAACGGCACTCATCCCTTAACCCAAGAGGATTTAGGTGGGTTTAAGCATGATACTAGTTTTCTGCTATAGTTCGTCACTCGTTTTGGGTTGTGGCTTTTTATTTGGCTGTATTTTATGCTTGCCGAAGTATTGCATATTTCCTGACCACACTTTCCTTGATCCCATTAACAGATTTAAGGATGAAGAGAATGTTCCGAGGTGAGAAACTGGCGACTCGCCCGTCCGAATCGGAGCCGGAATTTCAGGCGTCTGAGTTCCAGCGCCCCGTGGTTGCTGAATCCGAGAAAAAGTCCCCCGAAGAGGGAGCACTAAGGCAAAGGCCTTCTAAGAAGAGTGCTGTGGCCGCGCGTCCCCGAGATAGCCCACGAGTTGAGGATCCCGAGCCCCCTCGCCGATCTTCGGCCATAGTTACGGTCCCTTCCTCGACACCTCCCTCGGTCGAAGAACAGGTGGAGAAAGAGCCCGCCACAAAAAAGAGAAGGACTGATCTAGCCCTTGGGTTAGTTGGGTCGACTCCCGGGCAGACCGGGTCAGCTTCGGGGCAAGTTGGGTCATCTCTGCCTCCAAACTTTGCACTTCACCTCTGCCAGAATGCAGAGAACGCCATCGCTGCTTGCCGAGCTATGGCGCTTCCCCGAGACGTTGCTCATTTCGGGCAAATGAGCAAGGGTGATCGGCTTGAATTGCTCCTTCATAACATAACGCAGGTTCGTTTTATTTTGCATACGCGAGTTAGTTTTTACGTTTCTTAATCATAGCTGATTTTACTTAAACTCCATGTATGCGTTAGCAATTTGCGATCGCCTTCTCGGGCCCTTTGGGGTGGGATGATGTCTCTCGGGAGGCATACGATAATCAGAAGAAGGAGGTCGGCCAGCTCCGAAAAGAGGTCCGAGGTCTGAAAGAGAGCCTGGCGGTGTCTGAGTCGGCAAAAGAGGGACTGTTTGCCGAGGTGAGGAGGCTACAAGAGAGAGAGAAGATCCTTCAAGCGGAGAAGGACTCTTTGGTATCCCATAATGCGAGTTTGGAGGAGAAAGCCAAAGGGCTTTCTAACGAGCTTTTCGCGGCTGGGAAGCAGGCATCTTCTAACTTCACCGAGGGAGTGAAGGAAGGCCATCGGCTGTTCCCGGGTTCTTCCGAGGGTCTGCGCTTCATGGAGGCGTTCGTCGGTCGTTTTTTCAACCGGCTCTGGCGTTCCACCACATTTACCCGACAAGCGTCTGGCCTAGCTCGCTTCTTCTTTTCGGAGGCGGTGAAAGCTGTTCGGAAACGACTAAGCGGTGCTGGCATCGAGTTCCCGCTAGTCGAGAACGATCTTGCCGAGGACTTACCGGATGATGTTATCCCGGGTTTCGAAGGCGACGTGAATGAAGACCCTGACTTAGAATGGTGGAGGGAGGTACATCGAGAGCTCGTTGTGGACTTCTCTCGCCAGGGAAGCTCTTCGGTGATCATCACCGATTTGGTTGGTGATGTTGAAACTATCGATGCAATGGCGAACCTCAACAGGGTGCCGTCGGACCCTGCCTCCTCTCCTCTCCCATCTGTCGGAGATCAAACCGGGGCCGGGGTGGAGTCGCCGAAGAAGACTTAGCCAATTTCAGCTGTTTCCCATTCATGTATTATGTGCTTTGTATGTGTTTGAACAATCTTTCTTTTTTGTATGTGTTTGAACAATTTTTCTTTGCTCTCCTTATATCGATATATCAGGAGTTCATTTGTTTAAGTATTGCCATTCATGTTTACCTTGAGTAGTTCTTTAGACTTAGCAACTTTTCCTTGCATTCGAATTGAACTGATGATCTTTTAAACTCATATCGACGGTTATTCCATGATTTCCTCAACTCAGTCATTACTCTGATTTTCGCAAGCCTCTTTGATTTTATCGCGGTACTTTGCTTCCATTTCTAGTTTAACTTGCCTCGGTAAAACACGCGAGTTAACGCCACAATGAAACGCACGAATTAATGCCACAACGAAACACGCAAGTTAACGCCACAATAAAACACGCGAGTTAACGCCACAATGAAACACGCGAGTTAACGCCACAATGAAATACGCGAGTTAACGCCACAATAAAACACGCGAGTTAACGCCACAATGAAACACGCGAGTTAGCGCCACAATAAAACACGCGAGTTAACGCCACAATGAAACACGCGAGTTAACGCCACAATGAAACACGCGAGTTAACGCCACAATGAAACACGCGAGTTAACGCCACAATGAAACGCGCGAGTTAACGCCACAATGAAACGCGCGAGTTAACGCCACAGTAAAACACGCGATTTAACGCCACAATGAAACACGCGAGTTAACGCCACAATGAAACACGCGAGTTAACGCCACAATGAAACACGCGAGTTAACGCCACAATGAAATACGCGAGTTAACGCCACAATAAAACACGCGAGTTAACGCCACAATAAAACACGCGAGTTAACGCCACAATGAAACACGCGAGTTAACGCCACAATGAAACACGCGAGTTAACGCCACAATGAAACACGCGAGTTAACGCCACAGTAAAACACGCGAGTTAACGCCACAATGAAAACTAAAATAGATAACACAAGGATTTTTTAACGTGGAAACCCTCCAAATAAGGAGAGAAAAAACCACGGGGCCTAGCCCAGATCGGAAAATGGATGTTTATTAATGGTTGTTTTGCCTGTACAAGGTGTATCTCGATTTTGCTGACATAATTGCCTCGATCTCCTTTCTCTCTCTTTTTTTTTTTTTTTTTTTTTTTTTTTTTTTTTTTTTTTTTTTTTTTTTTTTTTTTTTTTTTTACGCGAAGAAGCGTTTCAAATGAATGATATTCCATGCTCGTGGCAATGGTTTTCCTTCTACGTCCGCCAGCTCATATCCTCCACCAGCCAAACATTTTGTGACCATGTATGGTCCTTCCCAATTGGCCTCTAACTTTCCTGTGTGTTTTAGCGCGTCAGCTCGTCGTAGGACGAGATCACCGATTTGGAATGAACGAGACCGTACCCCTTGATCGTATCGAGCCTTGATCAGGTTCTTACTTCGTTCCATGTGCAGATACGCTGCTTCTCGTAGGTCAAAAACCTCGTCCAGCTGTGTCCTCAGGGCATCATCGTTTGTCCTTTCATCGAATGTGGTGATGCGGAGTGTGTCCATTGCCACCTCGACCGGGATAACAGCATCGGTCCCGTAGGTTAACCGAAATGGCGTCTCGCCAGTAGCTGCTTTGACTGTTGTCCGGTAAGACCAAAGGACTGAGGGCAGTTCGTCTACCCAACTTCCCCCTAACTCGTCCAGTCTCTTTTTCAAACCGTTGACAATGGTCCGGTTTGTGGACTCCACTTGACCATTAGCCTGGGGGTGTGCTACCGCCACGAATTTCTGTGTTATCTTCATCTCTTCGCACCACGAACGAATTTTCTTGCCGTTGAACTGAGTGCCATTGTCCGATACGATGCTTCTAGGCAGACCAAACCGACAACATATATTCTTCCAGACGAAGTGCATGACCTCGTCCTCTGATATTTTTGATAAGGCCTCAGCTTCAACCCATTTAGTGAAGTAGTCTACCGCAACAATGATGAACTTTTTCCGGCCAGTTGTTTGCGGGAATGGTCCCACTAGGTCAATCCCCCATTGAGCAAAGGGACATGGAGCACTCATGATGATCATCTCTTCTCCCGGCTTATGGATAAGTGGGGCATATTTTTGGCATTGTGCGCAATGTTGAACGTATCGGTGTGTGTCTTCTTTCATACCGGGCCAATAATATCCTGCCCGATATAACTTCTGCATGAGGGCCCGAGCTCCTCCATGCTCACCACAACCACCTCGATGTACTTCGTCCAGAACATGCTTTATTTCCTGCTTTCCCAAACACCTTGCATCTACTGTGGTGAAGTTTCTTTTATATAATGTCCCATGCCGTACGTAAAAGTGCCTTGCCTTATATGCCAAACGGTGCTGCTCCCTCTTGGTACCAGCTCGCTCTCCTCTGAAGTATTTGAACAACGGTGTTCTCCAATCCGGCTCTTCGTCTATTACCATTACACCCGGCGTTGGGGTAGGGGCAATAAGGATGGTGATCTTTCTTTCAATACAATCGACGACTGACGACCCGACTTTAGCGAGGAAGTCAGCTCGCTGGTTGTCGCTTCTCGGAATTTGATGCATGGTACAGACTTCAAAGGTTTCTGTCACAGCTCGGGCTTTATTTACATAATTCTTCATTCTATCGTTTTTTACTTCGTAGTCCCCTTCGAGTTGGTGTATTACCAATTGGGAGTCGGAGTATATTCGCACCACTCGCGCTCCGAGCTCTTGAGCGATCTCCATACCTCGGATAAAGGCTTCATACTCTGCTTCATTATTGGAAACCCGAGGTAATCTAACGGCAAACTCGACCTCCGCTCCAGTGGGATCAATAACTATTATCCCTGCCCCCGCTCCCGAGGTTGTAGAGGAGCCATCCACGTAAATTTTCCACTCTTTTTCGATGGGTATCCTGGTGGTTTCTCGGATGAAATCCGCTAGCGCTTGTCCTTTGACCGAGGTACGGGGTTGGTATTGGATCTCGTATTGTCCCAGCTCGATGGCCCATTTAACAATTCGCCCTGACGCGGTAGGCTGACCTAGTGTCTGCCGAAGGGGCAAGCTTGTGCGGATCACCATGGTATGCGACAGGAAATAAGGCCGGAGTCGTCGCGTAGTGAGGACCAACGCGTACGCTATTTTCTCGACTTCAGAATATCGGCCTTCCGACGTAGTGAGGATCTTGCTAGTATAGTAGATCGGTCGTTGTTGATTATTAACTTCCTTAAACAAAACCGAACTGATGGACTCATCGCCCACTGACAAGTATACGAACAGTGTTTCACCTTTTTCCGGGGTGCTAAGAATCGGCAGGCAAGTAAGGGATCGTTTTAATGCTTCGAATGCGAGCTGGCATTCGGTGGTCCATTCGAACTGAGCTGTTTTCCTTAGCACTTTCAAGAAAGGCAGGCTTTTATCAGCCATTCGAGATATAAACCGAGCCAGAGCTACAACTTTTCCCGCCAAGGATTGGACTTCCTTGATGGAACGAGGAGGTGTCATCTGAAGTACGGCCTCTACTTTATCTTGGTTTACCTTGATGCCTTCCCGATTAACGATGTATCCCAGGAACTTCCCAGCTTGTACTGCGAATGCACACTTAGCAGGGTTCAACTTCATTCCGTATAAACGAAGAGTTGCAAAGGTTTCAGCTAGGTCTGCGAGATGCGTAGAGCGTCTCTTGCTTTTAACTAACATGTCATCAACATAAACTTCAATGTTGCGTCCGAGTTGAGCCCGAAACATCCTATCCATTAATCGCTGATACGTGGCTCCGGCATTTTTCAGGCCGAAAGGCATTACCACGTAACAATAAGTCCCTGAGGCGGTGACAAAACTGACTGCGGGCTGGTCCTTTTTGTCTAGCGGAATTTGGTGGTATCCTTGCGAGGCATCCATCATACTAAGTAACTCGCATCCAGCAGTGGCATCTACGAGCTGATCTATGCGAGGCAAAGGATAATCGTCTTTCGGGCAGGCCTTATTTAAATCTCTGAAATCGATACACATTCGCCATTGGCCATTGGCTTTTTGTACTAACACCGCATTAGACAGCCATGTAGGGAACTGAATTTCCCGGATGTGTCCGATTTCCAGAAGCCGTTGAACTTCCTTCTGTATGATTTCGTCTTTCTCGGTACCGAAGTGTCGCCGTTTTTGCTTGACGGGCCTGCACTCGGGTCGTAAATTAAGCCTGTGTACAGCAGTTCGTGGCGATATACCGGTCAAATCGCTTGGTTGCCAAGCAAAAACATCCTCATTAGACCGCAATAAAGCTATCAACTCATCTCGGAGAGGTGGTTCTAAATCCTTACTTATCCGGGTTTGTTTCATCATCCCGGGGACGAGGTCAATTGTCATCAATTCGTCCATGGGTTGTACATGATTAACCTTATCCTCTGGATCAACTCGGGGACGCTTCTCGTCTCCCAAATCTTCTTTGGTAAGGGTCTCGCGTCGGCCTTTCTCTGCTACCTTAACCATTTCGACGTAACACGATCTCGATTGGGCTTGGTCGCCCCTGACCTCTCCCACCATTCCATCAATTGGAAACTTAAGCTTTTGATGAATGGTTGAAGGGACCGCCCGAAAGGTATGTAACATAGGTCGCCCTATCACGATATTATACGAGGTTGGCGACCCTTCGACAATGACGAAATTGACAGTTTGAGTGCGTGCCCGAGGTGGCGTTCCTATAGTGACAGGGATTTTAACTTGTCCAACCGGCGTCAGGGATCCCCCCGTGAACCCGAATATCGGAGTAGTGACAGGGAAGATTGGGAGGTCAAGCTCCATTTGCAGGAAACATTCGTAGGATATAACATCCACCGAACTTCCTGGATCAACGAAGGCGCGAGCGACATCGTACCCCCCAACGTTAATCGTGATGAGGAGAGGGTCACAATGGAAATCCTCTAGGTCCGCTTCATCTTCCGGACCAAACGAGATAGTGGGATATTGACGATACTTCGGTGTCGAGATTTGGCAAACCTCATGATTATTTTTGAGGCTACCGAGGTGGCGTCTCCTAGCCCGGTGAGTATCTCCTCCCGTAGGACCCCCCGAAATCATCTGAATGTACCCTCTTTTCGGTGCTGGTGGCGGTGCTCGTGGCGGGTTCCCAAACTGGGCTTCACGCTTTTGTCCCCGAGGTGAATCTATCTTCACAAAATCCCCGATTTTGTTATCTCTAATGAGACGTTCCACTTCGTCCTTCAGATGTGCGCAATCGTCGGTCGTATGTCCATATTCATTATGAAAACGGCAAAAAGTACCCAACGTTGGATCTCGACGGGGGGCTCCGCGAGCAGTTCGAGGCCATCGTAGATCAGCCCTCTTCTCAATCGCGCACAACACCTGGGACAGAGGAGCCGTAAGGGGCTGATATGATTGAAAACGAGATCCCTTAGCATCCGGGACAATACTCCGACTAGGGGCATTGGCATCCCTGCGAGGTAACATGAGCTCCCTGCCTTTCTTTACTTCGCTGACTCGTGTATTTGCGACTTGGTGAGATTCTTCCACTTTCTGTTGGCGGGCCTCTTCTAAATTGATGAACCTAGATGCCCTTTCTAATAGGTTATCGAAATCAGGGGACGGCTCCAGCGCCAAAGCTCGGAAAAACTCATCATCTCTCAGTCCTTGAGAAAGAGCTGCCATGAGTACCTCATCACTGGTGGTCGGGACTTCCAGGGTGGCCGAGGTGAACCGTTTGATGTAACTCCTGAGGCTTTCTTTCTCCTTTTGGCGAATGCTAAATAGTGACAGGGAGGTTTTTTTGCACTTCTTTGAGCTGGCGAACTGGTTCATGAAAGCCTTGGCAAATTGCTCGAAAGATTGTACGCTCCCGGGAGGCAGCAAACCGAACCAGGCCTGAGCAGATCCGGCTAGAGTGGTAGCGAAGGCACGACATCTCACCCCTTCTGTGAGCTGATGAAGCGATGCTGTATTGTTGAAACGGCTTAGGTGCTCGGCGGGATCCGATGTGCCATTGTACTCGAACGAAATGGGTCGGTAGCTAGCTGGTATGGGGTCATCATCAAGGTGTTTTGCGAAAGGGCTAGATCCCACGAGATCTCGCGCTGGCCTGTTCCGTAAGGCCTTTAATTCATTCATATCGCGTCTCAGGCTGTCTACCTCGGTCCTGACTCTATGACTATCGCCTCTTCGATTTTCCGAATAACTGTCGCCTTCGTCATCAGCTCGTCCCTCGTTCGGGGAATGTCTGGGATCCCTCCTGAGTCGGTTATCGTGAGGTAAACTTTGGGTGTAGTTTCTGATGGCCGCGGTGATCATGGTTTCCACCTCGTCTCGGGTATACGTGCGCTCATTGGGAGCCTGAGCGGGGGTTGTGGCTGGCCTTCTCGAAGCAGCTTCGCCATCCTGGAACTCGAAAGAGGGGCTGCTTGGAGCGAAGGGGATCCGGCCCTCCTTTTCAGGTGTAAGGAAGCTACACCCCGATTTATCTTTCTGAACGGACGATGGGTCAACCGGTGCACCACGGGCTACCGCATCCAAATCCTTCTGCAAATTCCGGGCGACTGCGTCTTCTCCGTCCATTCTTTCTCCACGTTCTCAGCTCAGATCTGGACTTCCGGGGGTAGATCTGATTTTTCCCGGAAGCTGTTTTCTCCTGATTTTTAGGCCTTTCCCACAGACGGCGCCACTTGATTTAGTCCGTAGGTCTTCGTCTTCCTCAAGCCAGCTCCGTTCGTACTCCGGGTGAATAAACCTGCAACGCCGGGAGGGGTTCCCGGCGGGAAAGCTCCGACGATCAAGTCAGTGATCGGAAATAGAAAAATGTATATGCAATGTAATAGTGATTAGTGTAAAAAATCTCATCCCCTTGTGTGTGTGTTGATTCTCTTATTTATAGATGAGGAAAGCTTGGCCTCCAAGGCTTTCCTTTTTTAGGGTTTCTCTTTTCCCCCAAGTCATGTATCTTGGGCCTGTATTGTCCTGGGCTCGCCTTACCTCGTTTTGGTATTGGGCTAGCGAGTTAAGGTACTCCCAAGTAGTTCCGGGGTTCGCGCCATACGACGACTTCGCTCACGGTACCGAGCTAAGACACCATGGGTTCTTCATTATGGGCCTATCGTATTGGGCTTACTCTAGTGGGCTTATGTTTATTTATTAATTGTCAATCAAGCCCGTATCATATCTCATGAAATTAGTAAGTAGTAACACCCCTTTCCAACGATTAATTTCGAAGGGGTGATTAAAATGGATAACAACAATTTTATCCTTTAAACAATAATTAATTTTATTAAATAAAATTTTTTATAGACAATTCACGTATAATAATAGAATACAACATGTAATCTAAAGCATCAAATATATTATCAACTTACGAATTAGTTAATTTGTATAAAAATAATTCAATCTGATCTGGTCTGGTCTAATTCCATATAAGCAAGCAAACAAGGCATAAAACATTTCAATAATTAGATTGATTAATTTTTGGGCCGAAAAATAAAAAAAACTGATAGCAAATGAAAATTTGTAAGGAAATTGCTATTGTTTCAAATTTCAATCGATACGAATGAAAAGTGTGAACATATGAAAAATAATTATAGAAAAATATAGAAGCCGTTGGGTCAATGAAGTTAAATTAAAAAAAGAAAAGAAAAGAAGAAAAACTACAAAAAATAAATAATTAAATAAATATAAAATAATAATTGTTGTGATGACGGATGGCCCACGGTTTTGTACAATCTACACCAGCGTGAAGAACACCAAGTAATTTTGCATCATTGATCTACACATAATAACATACCCATACGATGTATGTGTTGGTACTTAGTGAATAGTTAGCTATCTATATAAATATATGATTTAAAACAACTTACTGTATTTCACGAGTTGTAACATCTTATTAGTCGACAGTCCATCCAAGAAAGTTCTTGTTCATTTCAGTTTGTAAAAGTCAACAAGACAAAAAATAAAAAAAATAATTAATTAATTAATTAAATAAATTGTTGTGATGATGAACTGTCGACAGTTTTATAGAACCTACGCCTAATAAAAATCACTATTTAAAGTTTTACATAGTTGATATGTACATAATAACAAACATCCATTTACACATACATACACTATACTCCATCTGTTCCTATATAATTGTCGTTTTTAGTTTGTGCACAAGGATTAAAGATCTCAATAAATGTTGCTTAATTTTAGAAAAATATATGTTCTTATACTAAAATGCCCTTGCCAATACTTAATGTGAGAGAGTTTTGAAGATAGTTAATAAGGGTAAAATTGATAATTACACAATTAATACAGTATTGGAAATGTAAAGTGACAGATAATATAGAACAAAAATAATTTTAAAAACAGACAGTTATTGTGGAACAGATGGAGTAGTATTTAGTGAATAGTTATCTTTATAAATTTACGGTTTAAAACAACACGGTTGTCCAAGAAAATTCATCGTTTCTTCAAACTTAGAAAAGTCTACAAGAGAAAAAAAAAGTGAAGACGAAATAAATGTTAGCGCTAATAATTTGAAAAAGTCAATCATTATCAATAGATGAATTAATACTTAATACCGAGTCAAATTCCAATAATTCCCGCCATCCTATATATATATATATATATATATATATATATATATATATATATATATATATATATATTATGTTCATCGTCTTCTTAATTAATTATCGAACAACACTCAAAAGAAAAAAGAAAAACTATCACGTCATCTCTGATAACCATGACGTCAGCCCAAAAAACCCCAAACTTCTGGGCAATACTCTCCGACACGTGGCGCGTGATCAACGCCCAGCCCCGCCATTTCTCCGTCCTCTCAATTCTCTTCCTCCTCCCGATCTCAATTTCCAGCGGCGTTTACCCTTTCCTTTTCCCGCCGCCCAATTATAATAATATTAATAATTCAAATTCAGTTCCTTCTCAATTAATTATCCAATTTATTTACCTCCTTTTCGCAGTCATCTTCGGCCTTTGCGGCGGCGCGTCCATCACACACACCGCCATCCACGGTTTCTACGGCGAACCCGTAGGAATCGCCGCCGCGCTCAAATCAATTCCGGTCTCGTTCCTCCCTCTTTTCGCGACCAAATTAGTCTACCTGGTAATTCTATGGTTGATTTTTTCCTGTTACGGGATTTTAATCGCGTTTGCGTACGGCGGGCTTCTTCTATTCGGTGTCCAATTGGACTACGGCGGTCCGAATTTCGTCGCCTTCCTAGTCGTGATGACCGTCCTTCTTATGGCGGCTACGATTTACATCCAAGTGGGGTGGTGCTTGTCGACGGCGGTGGTGGTTGTGGAGTCGCGTTGGGGCTACGCGCCGCTGAAGAGGAGTTGGTATCTGGTTAGAGGGATGAAATGGGTCGTGTTTGGGACGCTTATGCTACTGGCAGTTCCGTCGGGACTTTTGTCGATGTGGTATTCGAGTATGGTGACTAAAGCCGCCGCCGCCGCCGGAAGTGGCGGCGATGGAATATGGACAGTTATAAGTTGCGGGTTTGTTGTGGAGATGATTGTTTGTGTGTGTGTGTGGACCGTAGCCTCGCTGTATAGTACGGTGGCGACCACCGTGCTGTTCATCTACTGCAGAGCCGCCCACGACGGCGGCGGCGATGAGATGGCGGCGTTTGAGAACGGCGGTGGGAAGTTCGGTCGGGTATATGCACAAGTACCTTATAACGACGATGCTGTCTAATATAAAAAGAGTGTCGATAAAAAATATTTTGTTGTGTTTGATTTCCGAGAAATTTAAATTGGTTTATATTGATTTGTGTAATAAAATAATATTGCTTTGAATTTTGATTATTTCATCTTCTATTTATTATATATATGTTTAATATATTATGATCTACGTTTCAAAATTTAAATATTATACCTTAATTTCCTATTAAATTTGACATCTATATGAACCCAAAAATATAGCCAAATTTTGCTTTTTTTCCTATTTTTATCAAAACATTAAAGTTAACTGAAAATGTTAAATATTGCTGCAATTACATTAATATCTTTTTGACTTCGAACGTAATTTTGACTATTTACTTATCTTATTTTTTATTACACTTCTCATTGAAATTGTAGTTGTTTGACTTAGTTTTTCTAATCTAACTTGAATCCGCTAGATTGGATGTCTACTAACAAGGTTATATTTGGCATTTTAGATATGTCAAACATTAAAAAAATGTGAGCAGTGATCGTTCGTTCAGACATATTTTTTTCAATTTTGATGATTTAAATTGAACTAGACATGTTACTCAATCAACTACAGGTTTCATGTCTTAAGTTTCGAATTATTAAAACTATGTTTAAAGCTGAAATCACTATTATTAAAACTGAAACAACATCTATCACAATCAAACCGCATAACTACATAAGATGCATGCAAATTGAAAATTAAGTAAGCTAAAGTCCACTTCCAAATGTCTTTTAAAAAAGTTGACGCAACTACTTTCAAAAGTCTATGATCAATTCATTGACACATTCTCCGGCCATCGTTTATATATATATATATATATATATATATATATTCTCGACCATCTGCAATCAATCACATTCTCTCTTCACTCACAAACTATATATTACGTCAATCTCCGATCATCTGTGATGTCATCCCACGGCCACCGCCCAAGCCTCTGTGGAATACTGTCAGAAACGTGGCGCATAACCACCGCTCAGCCCCGCCATTACGCCGCCCTCTCGATTTTCTTCGTCCTCCCAGTCACACTTTCCCCACTCATCTACCCTTTTCTTCTGCGCACCGTCTCAGTTTCAATAACTCAAACCATCGTCCAAATCACAGTTTATTATCTTCTGGTACTCTTCCTCGGCCTCTTTGCCGGCGTTTCAATCACCTACGCCACCTTCCGCGGATTCTACGGCAATCCCGCCAGACTCATCTCGTCGCTCAGATCCATTCTGGTTTCGTTCCTCCCTCTTCTCGGCACCAAGTTAGTCTGCCTCGTGTTTCTGGTATGGGCTGTCGGTGGTCTTCTGATCGCGGCTTATAACATTCTTCTGATTATTCTTCTTCTATCCGGGTTCGAGAAAGACTACTGCGATCAATATCTGCCCGTCTCGGTATTCACGATCTCCGTTGTCCTTGTGGCGACGACTTATGTCATATGGGGTTGGTGTTTGACGGCCGCGGTGGTGGTTGCGGAATCGCAGTGGGGTCTTGCGGCACTGGGGAGGTGTTGGGATTTGACCAAGGGGGTGAGGTGCGTCTCGTTTTCGATGGTGATCTTCTTCGGAGTTTTGTCCGTGGTTTTGTCGGCGTGGTGTTCGGTTTTGGCGATCGACGCAAGCAGAAATGGCTTGAGTTGCTTGGTTGTGGTGCAGCTGATTGTTTGTGTTGGTCTTTGGACAGTGTTGTCTGTTTATAGTACGGCCGCGAGCACCGTGTTGTTCGTCCACTGCAAGGCCTTCCACGGCGAAGATACGGCGGCATTTCCGATTGTTGATGAGGAGTTGGGTCCGGGATATGTCCCGTTGACTCTTGATTGATGGAATTGACCAAGACTTTGTTCTTTATTTTCGAGTGGTTTTTTTTTTTCTGTTTTGATTTTTTTTTACGATTTGCGAGTTATTGCACAATAGTGAAATTTACCCACAAGTGGCCACATTGTGAAATAAGAATATTCCATGATTATAAATTTATGTTTCAAAAGGGATGTTACATTGGAACACATGTATTTTTTTCACTTGATACATAGCAGAAAAAAAATTCTAGAAGATTCACAAAGAGTTGATGATAAAGAACAAAAGATCCAACGGTCATCCTACAATCAATCAATCAATCAATCAAGATTCCCTCACAAAAGAATCCAGCAGGCAAATCACATATTCACTCCTTCATGCCTTCCTATGGTTGTTAGACGAAGAAGACGGCGGCATATATTTCGACACGTTTCTATCCGGTTCAGACCCAAACAAAAGACTACTCCAATTACTCGACCTATTCATAATCCTCGTCGGGACACGATCGCTGTCCTCTCCGCCAGACGCGTCATACCCATCGCTCGTCGATCTCGACAAAGGAAGACCAAGCCCCCCCGCCACGTCAGCGCCCGACCCGAAAGCGTTCGCTTCCGGCGAACCAAAGCTACTCTCCGGCGAAGAAGCAACAATAATCCCATCCGGGCCCACGCCCAGGCCCGGAATAGCCCGGCCCGGCCTGTAGTCGCTCCGGGCCTCGTGGTGCAGTGGGCCCAACCCGCCCGACGTACCCACCGGCATATCCGCAGGGAGGCGGATCCGCCTGCTGCTGCCACCGCCGCCGCCGCCGCCACCCCGTTTTCTGTTGTTTTCGGGCCGTGGGCCAGTCCAGCGGCCGCTGCTGCCGAAGCTGCTGTCGGTTTCCGGGGCGTAGGTGGGGCCCGGCCTGGAAACGGGCCGTATGATCTTTGACTTCTTTCTTGCCTCTGCTGCGGCTTTGGAAACTTGCTCTGCATTTAATCTTGCGAGCGTCCATGGGCTGATCTTCACAGCTGCGGTGTGATTCTTTTTCTTTGTCTGCTGTTGTTCCTCCGTTGTTGTCTTTTTCCCGAGTGAACTAACTGACACGTTGTCCGGAGGTACTACATCGTACTGCATACGATAACAAGATTACAATGAAGCATTAATAGATGTGTAGGGGGGGCATAAAAGGGGGTAATTTTGATGAAAACTTTGGAAGAATTTAAACCTGATCTTCGACAAAAAGACGAGGCGGAGTGCACCAAGCGGCTCGATGGAAAGTGTTGAATGAGCTGGCACTGCTTAATCCGGTGACGGAGCTAATAGGAGACATTTGAGGACTTTGTTGACCTCCAACGCCTTGTTGCTCTTGCTCCCTTAGAGCGATTATGTAGTCGTACGTGCTTATTCCCTATTTATCCAAACGTTGCAGTTGTGAGTTTACGACAAATCATTTTCTTTTTAATTTCGTTATATTGTAAGAAAAAAAGAAGGGAGAAAATGAAACGAAATTCCGACCTTCTTGATTAGAAGGATGTGAAAGAAGAAGAGCTGAGCGAGCGGAAGGGTCGCAATCATGGCTAATATCGTGCATACTGCCTGCAGACAAATACGAATTTTTTTAGTAACAATTTTCATCAAAACTGCAATAAGTTTACAATGAAAATTACGACAAAATTTAAACGAAAAGGAGACGAAATACTCACCACCACAATTACGAACGGAACCATTGTGAAACTGCTTCCCAGCTTGGAGCTTATATCTGTAGCAAACCGTTTCCTCTCGAGAAAACAGAGGATAAGTACAAGTATCCCGGTCGACCATTGAAGTATAAGCTGCAATCAAATAAAACTTATTAAATATATAAAAACGGACCTGAAAAAATAGATTAATTAACTTTTTTATGGTGAAATGTCGAAAATGCGGCATACCAGGAGAAGGGAAGACACCATTAGAGTAAAGAACTTCCGGTAGTTCCTTTTGCCTATGCAATTGTTTAGCCACTACAAAAAAAAAATTAAAAAAAAAAGATTAGATTTTTAAATAATAATAAAATATCTACCAACTTGAAAAACACTTATGTACCCTGCAATGATGATCGAATCGGTCGACGCACTTGTCGCAAACTCTACAATGTTTGCTGTACTTGAAAACCTGCAAAGTTTAGTTAAACCGTTTTTAGTCACATTATCGCACGGTTGAAAAAAGCTACTAACTAGGTGTAATTTATCTGCACACCTCTACTTCGCACAAACTACAGTAGAACATTCCATCTTCGCTCTGCTGATCAGAAGAATCTTCGTTCGAGTTGCAAAGTAGCGCACAAGGCAGTAAAACAAGAATGCCCGTTAAGAAGCAGTTATGCTTACGAGACGAGGAATTCTTGTCTTCGTGTTCGGTATTGCAATCGGCAGCTGACTCGATATCCGTTTTGCCTCTGTCGTTTGATTCCTCTGGAGTGGCTGCTGCACAATTGGCATCTCGAATTGACGACGAAATTGATTCTCCACCACCGTGTTTACACTCGCTCGATTTTAAGTGTTTTTTGCTGTCCTGAATGTTACGGTATTTTTTCGATCGAAATACTCCAGAATCGGCAGGATCGGCACCAGCACACCAAATGTATAGTCCAAACGCGCATATCAGCTGAGAAAACGACGAAGTCGCGTAACAAATATCAGAAGCTAACTAACTAATTGTGAAACACCTGTCGACAATTCATTATAGCTTAGTGCATTCTACACAAATATCGACAAAAACCAAATTTCATCGGTATTCCACGTCAAGTAGATAACAACCGGAAACAATTCTGTTAAACATAATATAACATAAAGTCCGAAACTTGTGGCTATATTTATATATATATGACACAAGCACTCCATTGAAGAGAGGCTTGAATGCTTACCTCAACAAATTACGAAAAAACCCAAATTTTATAGAGAGTGTCGAAATGCAATTAAACGGAACTAATCGAAGGAAAAAAAAATGCCGATTTCAGGGCATAAAGTGAAAGATCAATCATAAAGGAACAAGCATTGTTAAACCCATAGATCTCATTTCTTTCGATACACCCACTCGAAAGGCAAGATGAATTACAAAAGAAAATTGAAGATAAGATTTGCAATTGTGCTTACAAGGGGAGTGTAAATCCCAATAATTATGTACTGGAACAATTGCCTTCCCACAAAAGGCGCAAAGAATACATAGAAAGCAAACCCCAATGCCAGAAACACAGCTACAGCCACCACCTGTAAACACACAAAAAGCACACTTTTACACACACTATTACACACAGTTTTACACACACACAGAGGGGCTAGTAGAAAAGATACCTGGAGTGGATGGTAAGGAAGCTGCCATCCATGTTTTCTCATTGTGTGTGTTGATTGGAAGTTACAGTGAAGAAAGGGAAAAAAAAAAAAGAATTCTTGAAAGAAGAGTTAATATACAGGGAAATGGGGGTTTTGTTTCTAGTTCCTTAGTCCACTGTTAATGGCAGCTTCCGCCCCATTTCCATGGCAGAATTTGGATCAAAGCTTCAATGTAGAGAAATCTTGCGCCCCCATTTTCGTTTTCCATAACCACCACACAAAATAAAAAATATATCAAAGAAAAGTTAAGAAAGAGAGAAAAAACCCACAAAATGAAAGTGGGGTGTGGTGGTGGTTGATGAAGGAATTGATCAATGGGGCTAAGCTAAGCACCTTTTACTTACTTGTTCACTCATTACAACCCACCACACCCAAGGCAAACACATTCATGAAGAGAGAGAAAGAGAGAGTTAGAGAGAGAGAAGAAAGAAAAAAAATTAAAAGCTTCTGCCTTTGGGGTTCAAATGGGGATTTGGAGAAATGGGTTTGTTTCTTTTTTTAATTCTATGTCTTCTTGAATTTGCTTTTTGGTTGAGCCAACCAAAGATCTGTGCGCAATGCAAACCAAGGAGAGAGAGAGAGGGGGAAGAGAGAGAAAGTGATAGGTCAGGGGCAGTGCTGGAAACTGGCGTTTTGCTTTCTAAGCCTATAATGACTGACCTTGGGTCCTTTGGGCAAACCTAACTTTAATTTTTTCCCCCTTTTTTTTTTTTTTTTTTTAATTTAATTTTAATTTTAATTTTGAACTTCCTGCTTGGTTTGTTTGTTGCATTGCCTTTTTCCATGGCCAAAAATTCAATATCAGATGTCACGGGTCAGTGCTTCACCACCACCCAGTTGTACGTACTCTCTAACCCTTTTTCCCCTTTCTTCTTCTTCTCTCTCTCTGCAGTAATTTCTACTCTAACAACCCCATTTATGGCCTCTCTCTCTCTCTCTCTCTCTCTCTCTCTCTCTCTCTCTCTCTCTCTCTCTCTCTCTCTCTCTCTCTCTCTCTCTCTCCATCTCTTTCTCTCTCGGGGATTTTCTTGATTCTCTTTCTTACTGTGCATGTTGCAGTAGAAAAACAGAGGTAATTAACTCCACTCTGGGTAAACTTGTAATTAAACATTACCCAGCAAGTCTCGCCTATTGGAATACTTATGGCTCGTTTGGTTACCGCTACTACATACTAAATAAGGGCTAGTAACACGTTTTGTTCGGGTTAGCAAGATTCACGTTTTTTCAAACTCGATATTAAATGGTAATATTTCATGAAATTAATAGCACTTAACCCTGAGATTAATTCAGCGGTGGGTGAAAAAAACAAGTAAAAGACCATTTTATCCTTCAAACTACATGTTAATTTTGTAAATAAATCACATATAATACAAGAATTTAGCACATTTAATACGAGATCGAGTTCAGTAAACCGAACCTCCTACTAACTAAATCATCCAATATAGGTAACCAATCGAGCCTTTAATTGCAAAATTAGTAGTGAAAGCATACAATTAAAGCTTTTTTCCTTTTTTTATTTATTATTAAGTCATATTTTGCTATAATAATTAATAGCATTTGGATATTTTGCAAAGAACTTTATCTCAAAACTCACGAGGGAGTGGTTAGTACCTAAACCAGAAGCAGTTTGGATCTATACATAGGTGGATATATAATAAATTCAAGATCTATTTCCTCAATAAATATTATTCTACTAACTATCTGCAATTTAATTACTATAGTTGAATTGAATGGAGTAAGTTTGAAGAAATTGATGTTTGGTCCTCAAGTTTTTCTTTTCACCTTTTTATGTCCCCCATTATTCAATCAATCGGTCTTTGTAGTCATTATCTGGTCTCTGGCCTGCAGGAAACATTGCCATAATTAAAACAAGCCCACGTAAATGGAAATTCATAATTTATTTTTAAAATAGAAATTAATTGTAAATTTAGTTGTTTTTAATATAAAATATGCTATTGCAATTATGCACCAATTAAATTTTGTCATTTTGTATCAATTATGTGAGGTCTAGATAACAAGGAAATCTTGGATGAGGTGGCGGTAGGGGGGTTGGGGGTGGGGGTGGTGTTATATTACTATAATACTATACAAATTTTTTTTAATGAAAATATATTATATAGTTACAATTAAAAAATGAAAAAAGGGACCTCGTATGGGGTTTTCCAATGTCTTTTCTCGAGCCAAGATGCATTCTTTTGGCACCTTCTTGTCAGAGTACATCGTGTTTGATGAGTTGTACAATTTAAATATATATTCTACTACATCAAGTCAAAACACTACACTCTCATTCCTATTAATATTTATAATATAAACATGTATCAAATATTCTTTCTATTTTTTTAATTAAGCTACTTGCATAATTAATTATACATATAGCATATACTTTTAAACCTCTATAGACTTTAACAAAATTCTATTAATTTAGCAAAATATTGAATTATCGAACTAACAATTTAGTACATTTTTATTAAGTCGGGACGAAAAAATAATTATTTAAGCGAAATTATTAATTTATCGAGGTTTTACTTACTGTATACAGTATAATGTATGACTATAGCATTCTTGAATTTGCAAAATGTATAATTCAACAATAATATTCAAAACATTTTATGCATATATCTAAGGGTAAAAAAGGAAAAACCTCATTAATAAATTAATTAAATAATTAATTGGTATTGGGTAGATTCTATTTTGTATACTAGAGTCCAAATGTAAAGACAAATGAGCCTTGTACATGAAAATTTACAGATTAGGACATTGACTTGGCCCATGACCCATTACTAAATCAATTTTTTTAATTAATATTTATTATTATAATTTTTTTTTTTTTGCAAGAATTAATAATTAAACTTCAAATGAGAAGTAATCTAGTTAGGATTGGAGGTCTACCAAGAGTTGTTTTCTTCGGTTGGGTCGGTTGATTATCGGCAATTCTTGGTTCGACCCAACTAACCATTTTTTATCGATATCTAAAATTACTATCACTCAATTCTTTTCACTATTTACATTTTAAAATATTGTAGTTTTAATTTCATGTTAATAGTTTTTTTTTTTTTTATTAAATATTAATATTACTAGACTTTATTTTGGGCAGGGTCCCCTACTCATTAATTCATGCATGCCAACAATCAAAGCACAATGGTTCCCCTACCCAAGAATGTCTAAACAATCCTACAATCATGTTGCACACATTTATCATCTCTCCCATTAATTTTTACACCAAATTTTATTGGATCAAGTATTTTGTGATATTTTGTGAGAGAGGTATTTGTTAGCCATCATTTGGCAATAATCGTCCACGTGGCAGAGGTCCGTGTATTTTCAATCCGCAGTCGAATATTGTGGACACTTATGTGTGCTGAATGCACTATAAAATTAAAGTTCGCACCTTTCGTGATATCAATTAAAGTTTTTAGAGGACAAATAAAAAAAGGAAACTTTATTAATAATAACTAAAAAAAAAAAAAAAAAAACCATATTTGGAGGGAGATATGGTGCTTTTCTATTGTGGTTTGATGCATTGACCTACATAATCATTTAAATCACATCTTTCACTTCTTTTACTGTTACTAATTTACTTATTTACCCCTTTATAATGATTTCAATGCACTTGTTTTTATCAATCATGCATAATTCAAATAGTGGGTTCCAAATTAATCCAATTACTATTTATTTTCTATTATTTTTGTTCGTTAGAATTTATTTTTCTAGCTTATTTGAGTTATTTGTATACATTTATATTATAATAAAAGAAATAGCTTTATAAATAGTCTAAGAAGTGACATAGAAAAATAGGAAAAATTACAGTAGTCACCCCTCAAGTTTACATCGGTTTCACATTTGGTCCTGCATATTCACAAAAAAAATACATTTAGTCCCTCGTGTTTAAAAAATTCAACACTTTTAGTCATTCCCGACATTTTTCCGTAAATACTAATAGAATCTAGCTTGTGCCTCAGACTGCCTTAACTGACGAAACGGTAATACGACAAAGATGACCAAAAAGTATTAAATTATTAAAATATAAGGGACCAAATGTATTTTTTGTGAATATAAAGAACCAAATATGCAATCAGTACAAACTCGAGGAATGAAAAAAATAATTGATCCAATTATTTGTTGGGCTTGACAAGACAACCTGGACTTATCACCAATTTAGCCCACAACGAATTTTTATTAATCTCCACCAACTCCACACACATTACACAATTGGGTTTGGTTTTGAATTTGGGGAAGACCAAATGTTTGTTGGGATATTTAATTTAGAATAAACAATATTGAATATGATACTTACCAAAAAATAATTAATATAAATCTTGTTATATATCCTAATCCTTTTGTTTTTCAATTGGCTACAATCTTTGCACCACTGTCATGAAAACGACCAATAAACTAACAAATACGAGAAAACAATTATGGCGTACTGAAATCTTAGGTATCAGTTCTCCGAAGACGACTTTTATTGCTGAAGTTGGTGATTGTGAGTAAAATTTTAGATATTAAAAATCAGTTTTATATATTTAATTTATAAGTTGACTTGGTTGCAAAACGAAATTCGGTTTTCCTGTTTATTTTGGCTAATTGTCTCCAAATATTATTAATTTAAATATAAATAATAAGTCAAAAATATCCAATACAGCTATAACCATTAAAAATCTATTGATTAAAGGTTTTTAAGTTTATTGTAGCTTAGTAACTTATTTCAATAGAAGCAAAAAAAAAATATTAATAAATACTCACAAATTGATTATGAGTACAAAAATACTTGTAATCTATTCACAATGGGCTTCTTTTTCTTTTTTTTTTTGCAAAAAAGTACCTAATAAATTGGTGCATATTCTTATTATCGTTGACTTAATGTTTGTCTAGTCTTTAATTTCTTGCCAAATTCATGTTTTTTCTTGATATGTAGGTGGGAGGCCGAATTTTCAATTCACCAATTAATTCTTCAATTGGTAGGTATGTAAAAAGTGGGGCTATTTCATTCGTTTTCGAAGAAAAAAAAAAGAGAGAAAAAAAAAAAAGGAAATAGGTGATACGTGTGGTGGTTCGACGATTGTCTTCCAACGCTCAGATCAGAAAATTATCACAATATAAACAAATAGTTTAATTTATTACGAATGTAGATAAGATCATAGTCTATATACATTTTGAATTAGATATTCAAAATTAAAAGCGTTACTTTATTGGAATAGATCAAATATATTTGCGATTGGATTAAATTGCGTTTGGAAAGTAGCCACTTTTTTTTTTCAAGTTGAAAAAATTGAATATTTTGTTTGTGAACTTTATGATCTCATTTTCATAGACTTGTTCGAATTAAGACGATTTATTAGAAATTATATTTTAAGAGTCGTCTGATAATATATTGGTCGCTCTTGACATAAAACATTCTAACATATACTATTAATTGGATTTAGTCCAAATATTATTATTCTTATGGTAAATTACAACCAGTTCCATGAAGTAAAGTGTAGTTACAAAATAATCCAATTTTTTTTGAGAAATTACATTAAACCATCTACAATTTGTAAATTTTTTACATCTACCCTTACAAAAGGGTGTTAATATAAAAATTTTACAAATTGCAAGAAGATAAATATAATTGAGATAAATACACTTTATTTGAGCGGGTGACTGTGATTTACCGTTCTATTCTTATAATACATAATTTTTTTAAGAGGTGAACTACTATTTACCCAAAAAAATAATATAAATATTTCATATTTGTAAGACGGGAATTTCGAGGAGAGAAATTAATATTTAATAGTAAGAGAAATAAGGCGGGTAAAAAAACCAACATTTTAGAGCGGGAAACTCTTTTGTGTATTTAGATCCTTCAAACTTTATGTAAAAACTTAAGTTCTGCCGTTTGCATTTATTTGGCTATGACCCTTCATTTCAATACCTTATATATATATATATATATATATATATATATATATATATATATATATATATATATATATATTGATTGAATAAGTTAGAAAACTTTTTTGGTGGGTGATAATGTTTTAGGTGTTCCTTGTTTGCTGGTTTATTTTTTGTTAGAATATGTTCCCTTATGTTGTTGTTGGTCTCTGTTTTTTAAGTTGGTTTATAAAAACTATTGCAAACACTTCTTTTAATTAATTAATTAATATTTATTTTTTAATCACAGCATTCTAATCATTTGAAGTCCTTTTCATGACTTATTATTATATGGCTTGTTAGGGAATTCTTGAAAATATTACAACCCCCCTTTTTTATTATATAGCTTATTATTCTTTTCTTGATATTTTTCTAACACCCTATTGTTCTACCAAGGTGGAAAAATCACCAACTTTGTTAGAGTCACACATAATTGGAAATTTTGTCTTAATTTTTTTTTTTTTTTTTTGTATTTATATTTAATTCGACGTTTTTCGGCTCCTGTGGTTTTGGTGGGTGAGTGGTTGTTTTTTATTTCTGGTCAGAAATTAGGCTTGTGAGTTTTTTTCTCATTTGTGTTTGATATGCATCCACTAAAGGGTTTGGTGTTCATCCAATCACAATTCGTATCGTTTTTTCGTTTTCTTTTTTATTTTCTTTGTTTATAAGTTTTAGCTCTATTTGCAATAGTTTCTGCATTCCTTCATGTTCAAGAAACAAAATTTTCTCCATTCTTGCAGTAAGCACTATTTGTTATCAAGCTTTTTTCGTCTGCAGATTTTTTCGTTTCGAAAGCATGTATATTTGCTCGATCGTGTTGATCATACTAATATCTGTTTTGTTTCGTACGTAGAATTCTCAACTTGAATTCCATATATGAATTCATTATCTTTGATGTTTGATGCCAAGAATTCTTGATTTGTCCGATTATGTTGACTAATTCCGAGATGTTTGTTTTACAGTGCGATTGTTCGTTTTTGGGGTTAATGAAATTTTAGTCACTAAATAATGGGTGGCTGTGTTTCGAAGCCCAGAAACAAGTTCAAATCAAAGGCGAAGAATATTTATCATAAGTCGGGTAAACTTCGAAGAAAGATAGCTCCTTCGAGCCCAATTGTCGAACATGTGGACCCCACTGAATACTCTGTCCAAGAATTTGTTTCGGCGGACATTCAAAATGTCGAGACAGTCGATAATGTTGGTTCAGACAGTAAGTTTCTTCATGCTTAACTCTTACAGCTCTTGATTTATTATATGCAGATTATGATATTTAATTTATTTTTATTTAATTTATCAGGAGAAATATGGCAAGAGGAGCAATGGTTCGACTCTCTAAGCGTCCTCGATTCCGAGACTGACGAAGACTATATTAGCGTGGCCGAAGGTAATTAATTTCGGATATTTCTTTATTTTTCATATTGATTTTTACCTCATTTATTTGTTCATTTCAGATGGTTTCACATCCATGGACGACCACGAATGCTACAAAAAAACCGTCGATAAATCTAAGGGCACTTTCGTCATTATGGGAAATAAAGAAGATTACGAAGAAGAAGACTATGTGCATCCAACTAGTGATTCTGCAGACAATACAATTGAAAAAAAGAAATGCTTAGCTCGGATTACGATAATAAATACGAATATTTGTACAGGTTCATCTAAGAAATATTTATACAATCCAATAGGCGGGACCCTCGTACCACGCTCGACCGAGGAGATGCCACCTCACGGTTCTTGGTCCCCCGTTTCGCCTTCCGTTTTTAAGCTGCGCGGAGATAGTTTTTTGAGGCATGCTTTTTTTTTTTTTCTTTAGTAGATATACATTAAGTATAACTTCTTTTTATTTAACGTCGTTTTCACGTGGAATTTTATTTTATTTGTGCAGAGATAAAAAGAAATATCCGGCTGCCGATTATAGCCCTTATATACCTATCGGTGTCGATTTTTTCGCATGTCCGAAGAAGATACATCATATAGCAGAGCACATTGAACTCCCGTGTTTCGAATCACACCATCATTTGCCTTCTCTGTTGATTGTAAATATACAGGTAACACATTCGAGTTTTTTTTCCGTTGTTGTTGGATTATAGTTACACACCGAAAACCGAGAAAACGAGATGACATGGCAATAATTTTTTTATTTTTTATTACGGCAGCTACCTGCATATCCAGCTTCCATGTTTCTTGGAGACAGCGATGGGGAAGGAACGAGCCTCGTAATATACTTCAGAGTGTCCGATAATTTCGATAAAGAGACTTCTCCGAAATATTTCGACACTTTAAAGGTAATAATAATAATACAATATACTCGAAAGTATTTCGAAAACTGCGACACGGGTTTTATTTAGCAAAATATGATCTTTTTTTTTTTTTTTTTTGACTTGTTTTTTTCTTGGAATGCAGAGATTTATTGCGAACGAGATGGAAACGGTGAAAGGTTTTGCGAAGGAAAACGTTGTTCCGTATAGAGAGAGACTTAAAATAATGGTGAACCCCGTGAATTCGGAAGACCTTGGTTTGAGTTCTGCGGGGAGAAAGCTTCTTCACGCGTATAAAGATAAGCCCGTGCTGTCACGCCCTCAGCATGCGTTTTACAAGGTACGAAACAAAATCGACCGTCGTCCAAGAATTTGAGCTAACGGAGCAAATGAATTTCGAGAACTAATTCTTGTTATTATTTTATTTTTTCGTTTGCAGGGACCGAATTACCTTGAAATCGATCTTGATGTACACCGGTTCAGCTATATATCTAGGAGAGGACTCGAAGCGTTCAGTCAACGCTTGAAATACGGGATACTTGATCTGGGACTGACAATTCAGGTAAAAAAAATTTCATTTTACACACACACATATATATATATATATATATATATATATATATATATATATATATATATATATATATATATATATATTATACGTATATAATATATATTGCTCTTGCGTAAAATTTAATCGACTTGCGATACAAAATGCAGGGACAAAATCCAGAGGAACTGCCCGAGAAAGTTATGTGCTGCGTGCGGTTGAACAAAATCGACTTTGTGAACCATGGACAGATGCCGACACTTGTTACTCTGAGTGATGAATAAGCTAGAGTCGAGAATGCAATAGAATATTCGATAACTTTTTGTAAGGCGAAAAAAAAAGCAGCTTATTTTCAGTGAGCTCGAGTTTGTCGAGAGATCGTTTAGTCAACAGAAATTTTCTATTCTTCACTGTACATTTCAACTTTCTTGTTGATGAGGAATTCATTGTTCGTTGCATTTCTTCTCGGGGTATTCGTCGACCGATAAATAAGACGAAAAAAATGAAAACAGCATGACACTTCAAAGATCAATCCATCTTTATTCATCAAATACGAAATGTTTCACAACACAATTAGAATTTCTTTTTCTTTTTACAGAAAGAATGCATACAAACAAAACACTATTTCCCTACTGATGAAATATACAAACTGTCGTCCTATTCGTCTCACGGTTATGTATGTATTTTTAACTGTGGCAGTACGTGTGTATGTATGTATGTATTCCCTAGATCCTACCCTTCGTATAAATATATATTCATTTTGTCCCAGATCAAAAAAATCATCACTCGAGCAAACAAGAAAACAAATCGTCAATAAAAGTATTAATTCCCATCAACCTCACCTTGCGAGAAAAAAAACCACTATGTTATATGTTCTTCCTTGAATCGGAGAAGCGACACAGGATGCTGCATCTCGTTGCTCCTAAATTCAATTCTTCGATTCTCCATTTGTCTATCGAACGACGCGTTTTGTGGTCTCGACTGAGAAGAAGACGAAGCAGCAGCGTTATTGGCTGTGCTGTGGCTGCTGTTTTTAGCAGCAGGTACGTCGTGGTTGTGCTTTCCTTCGTAAGTTGTTATTACAGCTTTCGGATCGGTTGCAGCTCTTTCAACGTGCTTTCGTACGTTGCAACCTTGGCTAGTGCACTTGTAGTAGCTTCTGCAAAAACCCAACGAGCAAAATTGAATAAAAAAAAAAATCGAAAAAGAAATAAATCGTAAAAATCAACAGTTAAATCTTTCTTCACCTTGGATAAGGGTTCCCTTTAACAACTTTCTGCCCGTACTTACGCCACCTGTAACCGTCGTCTAAAAGGTCAACTTCACTCGTCGTCTGTACAATGATCCTCGGCTCTGTGACAGTACGATGCGACGAAGCTTGCTCTGTAGTTTGAACCTCGATATTTCTGTCAATTTTTTTTATTTTTTTCACATTAGCATACGGCATAAAGTAAAATAAAAAAGTTGTTAATAATTAATATTACCTTCGTTTTGATTCGGGTTCATCCTCGTGACTTCCGTTCACTTCGTCACTGTCGCTCGATCCAGTTACACGTTCGTGAGTAAATTGACTAGATTCTTGATCTTTGATCCCTTCGTTAGTAGTCCTGCTATCCAATTCGGAGTTTCCGTGATGATTAATTCCCCCGTCTGGATAATCTTTCGTGCGCTTAGCTGGCGGAGGGTGGTTGTGCTGGCCTTTATATATGATCTCGGTTATTTGAGCATCGAGAGACCTTTCGACTTTCTTCTTGACGGGGCATTTGGGATGAGTGCATTTGTAGTAGCTTCGAGGGTACTCGCTACCCTTCACCTGCTTCTGCCCGTACTTGCGCCAGTTGTACCCATCGTCTGCCGGCTTGTCGACAACCAAGTTAGGGGCGGCTAACTGCAATTTCTGATCGGAGTTGGAAATGTCAGACGACTCCTTAACGATGTTACGGCCTGGTAAGGAATTTATTTGCAGAGTGGCATTGGAATAATGAGGTGGCAGAGAGGCTGACGAAGACGACGGGTATGAAGAATGGATGTTCATCTGGGCTTGAGCAGTTAACTGAGCCAGAAAATGTTGATGCGATGTTCCCATTGCACCCTATTTCAAAATGAAAAAAAAAAAACACAAATAAGATTACGAGCCTCGTACTTTCAGATGTCTACGACACAGTGGCAGAGCCAGTATAGGGCCAAGGGGGCCATGGCCTCCCCGACATTTCTCAAATTACTATTGATTTATATAAAAATATAACTGTTTTTTGTGTACAACAACCATTAACGCCGAATTCGACCCATTTGGACTTAAAATCCTGGCTCCGCCACTGCATGGACAGAGAGTCTTAATAAATAAAACGAGCTATACGATGGTTTTTTTTTTCAAGACATGATTCAACCAGTTCGATGTTGTTTGTAAAATTAGTTCATTTATGAAAAATTCCCAGCAACATCAGTTAACCGAATTCACAATCAGATAAGCGACACGTTTATATGCCTATTGTATGTTATTACAGAACAACTGCGCGATACACTAGCGTAGTCAGAATTTTAAGTTCAGAGTACCTAATGCATTCAAAAAAATTCTAAGGGGCATAATTTTTTTTATATTTCTATATAAATTTATTTATAGATATTTGAGAAATGTTTGGGGGCCGTGGCCCCCTCTGGCCAACAAACAACAATTGATCAACTTGCAAAACTTTACCCAAAAAAAAAGAAAAAAAAAGGAATTTTTCATGAAATTAATACCTGCGAAGATGGGAAGAACACCGGCGAATCGAGCAAGCTAGCAGGACTGAGACCGGCCGGAATCGTAAACATTCCGTGCTGCTGCGACACCATTAACCCCGCCGGCCGATTCTGCTGGAACCTAAACTCCCCACTACCACCATCTCCGCCTCTGTTCTCCGCCGCCGGCTGACCGAAATTATGCCTGACGTTGGCAGCAGATGGAGGGGAAGATATGGCGCCGGCGAGAAGCTGAGAGAACGAGCGGCAGTCGTTATCAGGGTCGTCGTTTTCGGCGAAGAAGCTCGAAACCAAACTCATCGGCCCAGGGCTCACCCCCGCCGCCGCGCCGACGCCCATGAATAAGCTGTCGACGGCACTTCTCGGCGGCAGCGTGATCGTCGGCGCCGGAGGCCTGGACGTCGGCTGCGGCCGCCGCGGCGGTTGGAATTCGTTTTCCGCCATTGATTGTGGTTTTGACTTCGATCAAACTTCGTTTAGTATTTTTTTTTTTTTTTTTTTAAAACAAACAAAAAGTCGTTGCTCTGGCTTTTTAGTTAAGTTTCTATTTTCCGGTGTAGAGTAAAATCTGATTTTTGTTGTTTTTTTTTCTTTTTAAAGTCTCTGATAATTATATATATATATATTGTAGTGTATGAATGACGATAGTACCCCTGGAGGATTGCGTAATGACAGCTACTTTTGGTATTTGGCTACTAGTATGCACGATCTTTTACTTGGAACATTTGCTTGGATTTTTTTATATCTTCTGTTTGCGTTGTTGCTGCCAAGTAATTTATAAAGTCCAATTTCATGCTCTTCTTTTTTCTTTTTTTTTGAGTTAATAATAATAATAATAATAATAATAATAATAATAATAATAATAATAATAATAATAATAATAATAATAATAATAATAATAATAATAATAATAATAATAATAATAATAATAATAATAATAAAAATAATAATAATAAAAATAATAATAATATGGTTTTCGTGGTGTTGTGATTGGCAAAAATGTTCCAAGACTCAAGTCAGAATTCGTAAAATAACTCGTACTCGTAACATTTTATAGGAGGAGTAATTTTTTATTTTTTTGTGAAAAGGATCCAATTTTGAGCTACTACATGAATAAAGAAAATAAGAAAATATTTAAATAAGATTAGTAGTATCTTATTACGCTTATGTCATAACTGAGGATTCGTAAAATGATTAATGATGAAGAATCACTCGATATATTTTACCGAATGTAACATCTACAAAATCCGTACGGGTGTAAAATGATTTACATATGTGGGGTGTGTGTATGGCGTACAAACATGGAATTATTTCCCAAACATAGGACACTGGATATTAAGTGCCTTAAATAGCATTATGGCTATTATTTATTTTGTTGTGTCTTAATGACTGTCAGTGCTTTTAAAACCAAGCCGATAGGGAAATTTAATTCAATATTTAATTTACTGGTTGAAATATTAATCACTCGACCAATAATGCATTCTCGATGTTACAACTCCAGTTTATGGTTCAGTGACGAAGCTAGAATTTTATTATTGTGGCGGTCGAATATACATTAAGAAAAAAATAAGATTTAATGACAACAATGATTGTTCTAAGAGTGACAAAACTATGATTTTGTTATAGGTTGGGGGTTCGAAAAAAAATTAGGAATTTTATTTTGGATTAGTTTGTAGTTTGGGTGGACAGAAGAAACATAATATAGTCGATTTTTTTTTATTGAGAGTGAACTTGCCTCTAGTTCCAAACCGAAATTCATAACTTTCTTATCCAACTTGTTAGACTCGGTTTTTTTTTTTTTTTCTTTTTTTTTTTCGTATCAGTTAAAAATGATTAATGTTATTTTTTATATATATAACTAAATTGTATACGGGCTTGGGCTGTGCACTGTACATGAATTATGCAATCTCAGTTGAAGTGAATGGACAAATTGTTAAGTGCAATGGGCCGAGTTTTAATCAAGGCCCAAATCAGTTTTTAACCAAGGTTTGACCGGTTTGACCTATCGATTGAACGGGTTAACCCGTTGGTTCCAATTCGGGTGTGGAAATCGGACGGAATGACCGGGATAGTTTTTTTGGAAAATTTTTAATTTTCTTTGGAAATAAAAAATTGGTTCCAATTTCCGTAGGAATGCAAAAATTCATTCTGACTTTTGTAATGGCTTGGAATTGGTGGAATTTCGAAAATTACATTAGTTTCTAATCTTTTGTTCCAAACTCCCATATAATAGAAATTTTCACAATATTTTTCAATCTCTTTTGAAATTTTGCAGGAAAGTACAAGAAATTCCGTTCCATTTTCCGGTATTTTTTTTTATATAATATTCCAATTCCGTTTCAAATAAATTCAGAAGAATCGTAAATCGGAATGAAAAATACGCTTTCAAATTCGGACTTTGTTCGAATCGGAATTGGCGGAATTCAGAAATTTCATTCCGATTTCCACCCCTAGTCCCAATCGACTTTTGAAAATATTCAAGTGAATATTCTGGACCGGCTAGTATCGCAAAGTTTCTTTCCCTTTT